>JASCZW010009242.1:0-44014 GCA_034211315.2 Aedes japonicus
AAAACTCATAATTGTAATTGAATAGTAAAATAATAATATATATAATAAAATACGTGCAAAGTAAAATGTTTCAAATCTTATGTTTCAACTGAACGAGCTCTACATTTCACTGTCGCTATTATTTTAGTTATCTTGAGGGTTTAATATTAATAAAAGTGAATTATAAGTATTCAGAATTCGATAGCGTTGGGAAGATCGGTATGCGCACTTTTACTCCTTCAGAAATAGTTAATCGTTTAAACTATTTCTTAAGCGAATCAAAGTACAAAAACAACTTATAACGGGTGGCAACTAAAATTTTGGAATTTCTTTTCTCAAGCTGTCAAAAAAGACAAACATAGTTGAAGAAGATCTGATTTATTCAAATAAAAGGTACATTGTCCATTGTTGCAAAAAAATTAGTGAACATTTGAAAACGGTCCGTAATCGGATGTTCGGCGAAGCTTCCGTTTGATGTCGGAACAGGAGCGTTGTACGGCCTCCGTGTCAACTTTGCGAATGCATCTCTTGATTCTACCAACCAACTGTTTGCAATTAGTGGCTCTCCAGTTATTTTTGTACATTAAGGAACTCAAAACCCCGAAGAAATCTACGATTGGGCGACACTGAGGCAGATTTGTCGGGTTGTGGTTTTTGGGTACAAATGGGATCGAATGGGTATTCAGGAACGATTGTGTTTTTATGGCGTAATGCGATGACGCTTTATCCGTCCAAAACACGTATTGTCCATCAGCATGATGTTTTTGTAGAAACGGGATCAAAATTTTCTTCAAACATTCGTTCTGGTACACATCTTGATTGATTGCCAAACCAGAGGGCTTGAACCATGGCTTAGAAATGCCTTTCTCGGAAATGGCAATGTACAGCATCACTTTCTGTTCAAACTTATGTTTAAACTTATATTTTATGTTCGGAGGTGTAGTAGAACTATCCGTTGAATAGTATCGATCGTTTCCGGGAATCTGCGTCTTCGAAAGAGGGAAGTAGCTTTCGTCGTCCAAAACAAAACTTTTTCCGGAATAATTTTTAATCAACCAACGGCATTTGGATTTCAGCGTTGAAATCTGTGCATCAGTATATTCCGGGGCTTGTGTCTTCTTTCGGCACTTTATTCCGACTCTTTTCAATGTTTTGCAGATGTACTGGTGAGAACAGTTGAACTTTTTTGCGGCATCCCGTTGGCTCAGTGAATCCTTGTTGTTGAAGGCAGGAGAAAGAGAACGAAGTCCTTTTGCGTCCATAATTTTGGCTGGTCTTCCACTACCTTGCTTGCGAGCAGTTTTTTAGGATCTTAGGTTATGGTAAACAGTCGAAGTCGCAACATTTTCGCTTTTAAAATGTTGTACCGTATACGTTTTGCCGAGATTTCTGTGCAGTTCGTAGAACTGTACAACGCGCTCTCTAAATACTTCTTGTTTCGACGGCATTTTGAGCAAAACTGAGCAAGCATAAACAAAACAGAAAATACTAGCAGAAAGAGGAGAGAAAGAGCTAACGATACACACTCTTATTTCTCTCTGAGCTCGTTTGTTGTTGAGCATAGAGGCCTCGAAAAAATTCCAAAATTTTAATTGCCACCCGTTACTGGGGAAAACCCTATGTATACAATTCCGTAGAGATTATGAATGGTGCTTCATTTCATATTAGAAAAAATCCCGGGGAGGCTACAGAATTCTGGAGGGGGCCTGGCCCCCTAGGCACCCCCAGTAGTTACGCCAATGGGAAGAAGGAGCTCTCATACAAATGAAACTCAAATTTCTGCCTTACTCGAGAACTATTCAAGTTAAGGGAACCAAATTAGCATGTGTGGGGTTTTGAAGGCAATGTTCATTTGGTGGTTTAGGGACCCATAAAAATGAAACGCAAATTTCAACCTAACAGGAGAATTATCTAGGTAACTTAAATACAAAATATGTATTTCTCAAGTGCGAAGTATGTTCTGATAGAAGTTTGAACCACTTCATAGTCAAGAAAAATACTCATTCCGAAAAACAACCATAAACGTGCCAGTTCTATTAAACCATCATTCATTTAGTTGCTAGCGTAGAATCGCTCGCACCGGGTTCAGCTAGTGTATATCTAAAAATAAATTTCCGTCTGTCTGTCTGTCTTTCTGACCCTTAAATACTCGGTAACAACTGATCAGATTGGCGTGAAAATGTGTATGCAGGGGTTTTTGGGCCCGAGGAAGGTTCTTATGATGATTAGAGACTCTTCCCACTTATGGAATGGGGGGCTCTCATACAAATCTATATATACATATATATACTATATATATATATATATATATATATATATATATATATATATATATATATATATATATATATATATATATATATATATATATATAGTATATATATATATATACATATATATATAATATATATATAAATGGATTTCTGTCTGTCTGAACCTTATAGACTCGAAAACTACTGAACCGATCGGCGTGAAATTTTGTATGGAGGGGTTTTTGGGGCTGGGAAAGGTTCTTATGATAGTTAGAGAACCCTCCCTTTCCTGGAAAGGGAGGCTCTCATACAAATGAAACACTAATTTCTGCATAACTCGAGAGCTAATCAAGCAAATGGAACCAAATTTGGTATGGGCGAGTTTTTGAAGGCATGAAATGTTTTTATGGTGGTTTGAGACCCCTCCCTTCTCTGAAAGGGGGGGGCTTCAATACAAGTGAAACACAAATTTCAAAAAAATGTTTTTATGGTGGTTTGAAACCCCTCCTCCATTTGAAAAGGGGGGCTTCCATACAAATGAAACACAAATGTCAACCAAACATGAAAATTATACCTACTGTCTAGCCCCGTCTGGAAGGGAGGGGGGCTTTCATACAAATGAAACACAAAATTCTGCAAAACTCGAATACTAATCAAGCAAATGGCCCGAAGATGTTTGACCTAATATCAGGGCTACATTATGCACAAGAAGTTTATCTAAGGTTATGCAAGAGAAAATGACGTTCAAACTGATAGGATGCAAAAATAAAAACAGAAACAAAGTAAACAAATGAAACTCTACATTCGAAGACACACAATAGCCAACGAAAATATTCTTAAAAACAACCATAAACGCGCCAGTTCCATTAAATTATCGTTTTTTTAGTTACAAATAAGTTTTTAGTCATCAGCATATTGAATGAGTTTTTAATTTTTCACTGGCAGTTACCCACTTGAAGTTTTTAATTATGGCAGCTACGTCAGTCGAACGTGTTTAGGCCTAAATACACAGACAAAAGCGCTCCCGAAAATGAAAACGGACCGTAGACTTTTTCACGTTTTCAGGATTTTTCCCTTAATCTACCTTTAGACGGCCTTCAATAAAATCTCTCTAAAATTATCAAATGTTTTTTTATATTGTGCTTCTCTCACTAGCATCTCTTCTAAATGTGCTAACCTATCATACACACACATTGTTTATGTGTAAGCGATGTCCTGTCAGATTAATTTCACGTGAAAACTTCAAAAATCTAGGAAAACGTGTTATAAACTATTTTGTGTTCGATGCTGTAACGTAATCGGAATATAATCACAGTTTCTTAGTTTTTACAGGAAACCAAATTCATAGGTAAGTAGTTTAAAAAGTACTTTTTTGCGTTAGAAATGACGTTTTGTTGTGAACTTTGCTGTAATGTATTGTATTTTGGTGGAACGTGTAAGCCGCCCTTAGATTGGGTTGGGCATTTGGGCGAACTAAAAGTCTTTTTTGCAGTAAATGAACAAAAATCAACAGTTTGTCATTTGAGTCTATTTTCATAATGTTTGTATAGGTTTTGGTTTCGCGTCTTACAATGAAAACACCATAGAGAGGAAATTTGTCCCTGTTGGGCGACTGGCAGGCCAAGAAGGTACTTGAATCGCAGGAAGACGATTTCGAAATTGATGCGGGAGACGACTTTGGTGATAACAATAACAATTGTTCTCACGGCTCTGAAATGGAGGAATTGTTTACATCACCACACACCCCATCCAAAAAAAAAACAGGAAGAACATCGATAACGATTCCAGAATCAGCAAAGGGAAGTTGAGCACAATCGTGGGACTGGAGCTGCGAACGAAATCGATCGTAAGTCTTCAGTGTTTAAGAACATCAAGTGGCGTAAAGGAAATCTGGTCGTTCCGGAATCAGATCTCCTTTTTGATGAACCCGACCTGGAACAGTTTAAAGAACTGAACACACCGTTCAAACGCTTTTCTTACTTTCTCGATGGCATCCTGGAGCACATAGCAGCTCAGACAAACCCTTATACGAAGCAAAAAACATCACGACCAACTTTTCAAGAACAGCTTTGGAACTAAGATTTTTTTTTTTTGGGTTTCCTATTGACATGTCTGTTTACCGATTTCCAAGTATGAGATCCTATTGGAGTGAATATGCATTCCTGCCTATCCAAATCACAATGACACTAAACAGATTCGATGAAATTCGCCGATACCTACACTTTAACGACAATGACCTTTTGAGACTTCAGAGGATTTTTACAAATTATATAAAATCAGTCCCATCATTGAACATTTTAATCGAACATTATAATTGAAAATTAATACTTATTGGCAACCATGGACGTTTTTGACGCCTAAACACGCACACTTATGAATCATATAAATCACATCAGTGCAAGCGAGAGAGAAACAAAACAGTGAGAAAAAAAACATTCGATTCATGTAAGTGTTGCCAGAAATTAATTTATCTCTTATGTGGTTGTGTTTTTGAGGGTGTTAACAAAAGGTGGCCGAGTGACTTATCCCCTGCTTTATGCTTTTCATCATAAGGAATTAACAGAACGAGCGGTTTTGAAGAATTTTTTTTACTCAACTGCCCAGCCCCGCCTAAAGGCGGTCTTATATATTTTTGGTATTTTATAAAAAGTACGTTACTTCTAAAAACAAGTTATACGATTTCCAGATTTCTCATCACAAAACGCATGTAATCTAGTTTTTTTTCGCGTTAATTAAAGATCTGGGCATTAGAGGGTTAAAACGCTATTTAGTTCTTCATTACATGATTCAGTTCACTGTATATTTTAGCTTCTTCTCAAATTCATGACTGCAGTTCGTTTTTTTTCGTGTAACGAGCTGCCATTTTTAGAGCAGATGGGAGAAATTGGTTAAAGTTAGGGGAGAACAGTACAAAACGCACGTAGAATAACTCACTCAATAAATATGCTGAAATCTTCAAAGCTATAGCTTCAATGGAACGAAACTTTTTAAATTTTTTAAATAAAAAAGCATAACTGATAATTTTGTAGTTCAACAAGGCACTAAATACACCAAAATATGATCAAAATTGAAAAAACTGTCCCGGCTGTACCTAGCATGTAAATAAGAGAATTAATCAAATAAGCTTTCACCATGCGTTAATATCCATGGTTTATAATAAATTCACTTCACATGTATTGCACACCACATAACTTCAAGTTAGTATCAAAACTTCACTATAGTTCCACGAATTTTCCGAATATTTAGACAAAACCATGCAAAACCAAAACTGGAGCAGAACGCACCATGGCGTTATGTATACGTCTGTATGCTTAGAAAAAAATACCCAATGGAGCGGTTAAGTATATGAAGCCAACGTTGGGTATAAATAACTTACTTCTGGTAAAATTCTACCCAATAGTAAGTAATTTGAACCCAATGGTAGATAAACACAATTATAACCAACGTGCTACCCACACTTAACTACTCCTTTGCTTACTTTTTTCTAAGCGTGTATATAATGAGGAGTTGGTGACATATCACAACGTTTTACGCAACGTCTTTATTCTATACCCATAGGCTGCTTGAGAACCAAACAGAGAAAAAAAGGCCTTGGCGATATGTTTCAACTTTACACCTCTAATGAGTATCTTTTTATAACAGTGTTTTTACTTTTTACAAGTGGTGCATGCTATCCCAATAATGTGGTGCATCATATCCCAGTGTTGTGGTGCGTCTTACCCTAATTTTGGGGTACATATTGAGCAATTAAGCAGGCGTTTTATCCCAGTGTCGTTTTGGGAGCAAATTGGAAAAGGTTTAAAAAATCGTGAATAATCATTGTTTTGAATTTAAATCACATTTGATTTACAACGAAAACATCGTAATGCACCATACTCAATAACTTATTCGTAAATTTCAGCTTCCATTCCCTAGTTATTCACGATGTTGCTTAAACGGTGCGTTTTGTACCATCTTCCCCTACTGTTATTTACTGACTTGGCTTTTGTTTTTATAGAATCTATGTGAGGATTAAGCATTTGTGAAGTAACTATTTTTAAGTACTTTTCATTTGATGCTGATTTGGTTTTGTTTCGGTGATATTCACAAACCACTTTGGGGATTCAGAAGTTCAGGATACGTCTTACGTCATTAATTATCAAAATAGTCACTCATTTCTACTAACAATCATATATGACGTATAACTTTGATTAATTCAACTATATGAAGATTGAGCTTCAAAAGAAGACAATATTTTGGAAACAATCTGCTATAATTACAAGCAATGAAAACAATTGATTCGTTTCTTAAAAGGTAATTTGTTGGTTCAAGTTTCTGAACTTCAGAATCTGAAGTCGCTGGCTGAAAGTGACTCGCAAATTGCTTAACAAAATGGTGCAAAAACTGCAGCGCTTAGGTAGGATCTTCCGTTAACTCTCAATGCCCAGAACAAGATTTTTTTATTTACGTTCACACTTGCAAATGCGTGACAAATGGGCACAATATGTTGGACGGCAGCCAACCACTTTAAAGTGCAAAATAATCACCAAATGACCTCGGAGGTGGGCTGGGCATTATAACATTATTGCGTCGTAAAGTGCCAGTGAACGGTATACTCACGTACACCGAAATTTGTAAATGCGCCATCGATGATGGCGAAGAAATGATAAAACCGTGTAGCTATTTTTAGCACCACTGCGGGATGATGAGGATGATGATGACGATGATGATGATGATGATGATGATGATGACGACGGCGACGACGACGAGTACACGAAACCGATGTACACTTTCGAGTGATTCTGTTCGAAGTTACACTCCGTAACGATAGGGGCCTGTAGGTAGGTAGGTATATGTGCTTTTGTTACATCTTCCACTCCAGATTACGACGAGGCAGACGAACGAAATGTTAGACCTACAGATATATCGCAACCAGCACTAACCAAGCTACCTTTTGTGCATTTATCGGTTTCTTTTGTGGTTTTTCCGAAATGTCGATAAAAGTGACTGCACTTGGGTTGGGAAATATCGCTTTTAAGTGCACTTTTATTGTAAGCTCTCCGACCACAACTGCAGACAGAGACACCATACAAAGGGACGCACGTTTTGAGTCAGGTGAGACTGGGGTTGGGAGGGAACTTTGGTTGAGATCTGAAATAGCAGTCGCTTGAACCACACAATGCACTATCTACATGAAACCGAGAATGTTCTGCACTGCCGAAGAGATTGTTTATCAGAAAGGTCAAACTATGTGTGTTTGTGTTTGTTTGTTCGTGGCCTATCAGGTTTCGAAACAAATGATAATGATGGCATATTTGTGCAATCGATTGAAGGTTTTCTGTGTAATTATTATTTTTGTCTGCCCAAGAGAGGGCATGCATATCGCATTTCGGTAGCGCAGGTTCACCGGTTGGGATCGCGAGACTTTTTTTTTCCTCCCGACATTTTAACGACTAACTGAAATCGACCTGAAACGACTGTTACTAGGAAAAGCCAAAACCGACAGCCAGCCAGCGGGGCCGGAGTATGGAGAATGAGTACGCAGAAAACGGCACACCACGGCGATGGGGTTCAACGACCGCCACATTGGTGTACTCTCTGGCGCTAGAAAACAACTTTCCGATGCGATAAGTTTAATGGAACAAATAAATGGATATTTCCATTTCATTATACGCTTCCTACTAGTGCGCTATTTCGAACCTTGCTCTGTAAAAAAAACATTATTCGAATGAACTTTGATATTCGAGTTAATGGTTGCTGGCAGGGTGGCTTCCCTTGTCTGTATGGGCAAAATGTGGAATTGATTTCATAACACCATCAACAGTTCATATCTACATGGTCGATTGAAGTAACTGGAAATTTGAATTTTGTTCACACATATTTGCGTGAAATCTGAGATTATTATGAATAGGTGAAAAATCAATCTTGATTTTTCAAGCATATTTTTCAGAACTCCATGAGGGGGGAATGAAGTCCAGTTTATAACTTTAACACAATAAAGCTATGTCCATTTAAAAAAAGTTTAATACACCAATATAAAGGTAATTCACTGTACTTTAAGGAAAAAACATAAATTCGCATCATTTCTCTCTATATATCAATACATCCTCCCATCAAACGCTGCACACCTCCTTGGCACATTTCTTCAATATTTTATCGATGAAATCTACGTGATTAACGCGGTACCATTAGATGACTTCCCGGCTGTAGTGGCAACGCGCCAAATCTGGCCAAGACTTCACGGGACCTTGATGGGCTTTAATGAAAGGTACCCAAGTAACAAATTCAATTTTAAGGTACACTTGAAGAAGTTTTCAAGACTCATTTGATAAAACCACGCATAAGATATTCTACATAACATCGATAAAACAGCCATAAAACCCTCATAAGTTCCAAAAGGCCCATACTAATGGAGGTTCTCACGACTATTTCCCAAGATTCGCCTAAAACTTGATAGTTTTATCGGTACATACTTGTAATGACATTCAAGACATATTTAAAACTATGATAAAACTAACACAAGTTTTGATAGTTTTATGATTTTCTTCTTTAAGAACACTTCCAGTCCGTTACAAATCCCAACTATCTTTTTCATTAGGTAAACGCTTCATTGGCAATACGTATACAACGTTAAACTGAGTAATGGCTAAGAAGTGGTTGCACAAGCGTCCAGCCAATATTTTCACAGGCAAATCTGGCGAATCTACCCAGCTTCATGAAATTGCGAAAAGTTAGCAAGAAGCGTGTATACACCTTTTAAAAAGTAAGTATCATCACCCATTTGCAGCTTCTATGTTTGATAATCATTCTCTCAACTTTTTCTCAACTTGTATACAGCTGATACTCTGCTATACATACGAAAAAGTTTTTTACAGCTTCATTCCAACTAACTGAACAATGTTCTTACAGTGCGCAAATGGTAGTTTTTGTACAGCCTCTCGAAAACCCACCATGCAGAAAATGTAATCGGTTTACAGCCTAGGAAGCTTTTATCCAAAAATTACACAACTTATTACGTATGTTCTCAAAGACAGTGCTTTGTTCATAGCAATTTCTATTTTTAGAACTGTGGAAAACAGCTTTTTATTGCTAGTCTTAACACGTTGATATAAATGCTTAAACATAGTGACTACACAGCAATCGAAAAAATATGTATGTCAAACACTGTTTACAATATACATTAATTGTTATTTTATATATTCTCCGTGCGAGGAGTAACGATTATGATGTTGAAGGAGATGTTCGCTCATCACCATGAGGCACCAAGAGTGAACAACAATGTTTTTGGCTAGAATTGAAAGATATGAAGAGAAAGTTTTTTGATAATTCCGCTAGTGTGCGGCAGGCTCGGAAACATAGCTGGAGCATAGTTGGAGACGACGAGAAAAACTTTAGTGATCGTCAGTCGGTGCGAATCAAAACAAACCCAAAAAAGGAGAGAGTTCCTCTCCCATGTGCGCATCAGTAAACAGAGTGCACACAATAGATCGCTAGAATAACTATACAAGCCACAGTGGTACATGAGTCGCCTTCCAACCGGACATTTGTGCCTGTTGGAAGTAGCGGACTTAGTCCGTGCTTTAACCTACCCGCAGTGGGATGTTAGGCAAAAATGTCGTTGGTTCGAGTACCACTGTACACATGCCCTTTTCGCTCAATTTGCCTAAAACATCTGCTATGTTTCCGAGCCTGCCGCACACTAGCGGAACTATCAAAAAACTTTCTCTTCATATCTTTCAATTCTAGCCAAAAACATTGTTGTTCACTCTTGGTGCCTCATGGTGATGAGCGAACATCTCCTTTCCTTCAACATCACTGTTTACAATACTCGTGGACGATATTACGGCAATGATGCTGTTTTACCGTTGTAAAGCGCAATGAACATATAACTATATGAATTTTGTATTATAATGTTTATATACATAAAATTTATGTATCACTTTCCGTGTACTTACCAGATTCGAACTCTGCACCTTCACCATAAGATCGGTGACTATATCCTCAGATCCATATCAGCTGTGAGGAATTCCGGTACCCGTGTTTAAAGTGTTCAAACCACATTTTAGTTCTAATAATGCTGTACAACAATGATTGCTGAAGCTCCTTACGAACAGGTTTACTACGAACATATATACTGTTTTGAAAATCAGTGTTACCGAGATTATTATAGTCTAAACATGATCACCGTCCAATTTTCGTTGTCATTCATCTGTGCCGCGCTCAGACTCACTTGTTATAATTTTTTAAACGACATTAATATCAATGTCACTCAAAACGGTTGTTATAGCAATCTATTAATTATTGCTTTATTATGAGTTTCCTGTTATTAAAAAAAATCCACTATGACCGGGGATTGAACACCTGATCTTCTACTCAGTGGCCCGATAGAATAACCACTAAGCCATCGAGACATACCCAACAAACATCGGTGTTTAATTAGAGCTTGTTCAAACAAATTTGGAGAAGCTATTCAGCTATTCCTGAAGAAACAGCTGAATAGCTTTTCCAAATTTATTTGAACAAGCTCTAATTCAACACCGATGTTTGTTGGGTATTTATCAATTTGTTCACTTATTGTGTAAAAGAAGTAAATCTTATTTCTAATTTTAAATTCTTATTTAATCTATATTCATGTGAAATAATATTATCAAAACAATTAAATACATTAAACTTCAACAGAAATTGTTCGTTTATATGCAACAAGATTCTATTTAATCCTATACAAACAAAATTGTATCCGTGTTTAATTTAGCCGTTTAACAGTGCTCAAAACCCTCACCATCTGAAACCCTGACATTGTATCGAGCATGTGTGCAATATTGTTTGTAGCAAAGCAGCAAGCTTTATTTGCTCGAGAGCAAATATTCTAAAATAAATCGTCTGTTTGTCTATGGTACAATGATGCATAGAATGACAACAGTACTTGCCTATAAAAAATATGCTGCTGGTTATAGACCATTTTATGAGACGTTTCTGATCAGCTGATGCTCATTTTCATGAATGAAAATTGACAGGAGCTATCTACCTACCTTCTGTGAGTAGCAAAATAGCTCCTGCCATTCGGTAAAATAGTCTATAAACATAACATCTTGTATACCTTTAACAAAAACTCGTGCAAGCGAGTCACAGATAAAGCACCTGATCCGCAGCGTATTTATTTGGCCGTTAATAATTAATCCGTTTAAAAGTAGAGGAACCAGTTAATCGACGAATGGTTGCAAAAAATCGTTGACTGTAAGGGGCTTAGATTTGCCGTGAAATATTCCAATTATCGTTGGTTTGATATGTGACATACGGTGTATGTAGCACAAAATAGACCATAGCTGGTACTTGTAAGTTTAGACACTTGCTTTGTGGTTCATAGTTCCGATCGTACGGATAATTTCCTGAGTGACTCTAAAGCTCATTCCATAAGAGATCGTATGAAATGGTTATTGTTGCATTGGTCGAAAGCATGCCTCTTATACACTTTCAATTGATGTCGTATAGTCTCGTGGGATTGTGGCTCGGCTCTGGATGCCGAGGTTCACGGTTCGAATCCCGATTGCAATTTTTTTTTTCATGTGAGAAATATGAACTTCTTTCCATTATGGAATCGTATAAAATTTGCAATTATGTCTTCTGGAAAGTTTTCATACGATATTCGAATTAATTACTCTCTATTTGTTTGCTCAGTGTACTTATACAACATTCTATATAGCTATAATCACTAAGCTGTATAGTAGCTAAGGTATTTTTAATATAAAGGCTTTCGAAAACAGAACACAGAATGATAATTCAAAAGCTTAACCGAATAATTTCTTAGCTACATAAACAAGCTGTGTAAATGCAGACAAACATTATTCGCATAAGAGCTTTTTTTTGTAAAGTATGCAACCTAGAGCTAAATGTTGTGCAAAAGCCGTGTTACATCACGCATAAGTACTGTATCGATTTTTTAATTCTACTTATAGCATATTCAGCTTCACTTGCTTTTATACAATTATAAAACAGCTGATAAGTTCTTAACTTCGGCTTAGGTAACTAAATATGTTAGTTGGGATATGCTTCGAAGATTCCATTTTTCGATTCGTTCTGCTGAATGGGGATTTTTGTTGATGTTTATGGCTGAGTGGAAGCTACTGTATTTCTCTTCCAAAGTGGAGACCTATGTAAATTAATTGTAAAATTGACCATGAATGCATCTGTTTTTTGCCTGCAATTGATAAAGTTTTCATACGACATTCAGTTTATTGGTGTTTTATAAAGTTCGAAAATTTTAATGCGCCTCTGAATTATTACTAGAACATTGACTTATTTAAAATATAAAAAAATAGTTGAAAATTCAACTATTAGGTGACAAGGCTGATAAATTGTAAGATCTTGAATAAATTGTGTCTACAATCCATTTTATGTTTCAAAATGTATTTTAAACAGCACTGTTTGTTCGTACCATTGGAAAAATGAGAGTTTTGTTGCATACTTATGAAAATGGCTACCGTTCCGAGGGAATCCAGAATAGCCACGCTCGCCATTTTTCCAATGGTTTTATCTAAAACTACCATAAAACGCAAATAAAACCTATATTTCTTGCACAAGACTAAAGAGATTTTTTTAGGAGTGCGATAAGTTCATCTTTATTTGTTCTACTCTTGAAAAAGATGACTTAAGCTTGAATAAAACTTGTTTGAATTGCTCAAGGTAAACAAGTCTTTCGTAAGATAGCCATAAAGGGTGTCCACGATGAAATTGCCACACTATGAAATTGCTCTAACTTTTTAACCGTTGGGTAGAATTTAATGAAAATTTGGGTGGATTCAGTTCATAGTGCATTATTTACATCCTGCAAGTTTTAAAGTCCTGTGATCAAAACTCGCGGAAATGGAGTCGAAAGAATAGCTCATGCGTGATAAAATCTTGCGCATTCATCACGAGAACAAGGATCCCTCGCATCGTTCCATCGCTAAAACGTTGGGAATCGCGAATTCCACGGTGTCGCGAGTGATTAAGCGGTTCGACGAACGGTTGACCACCGATCGGAAGCCCAGAAGTGAAGGAAAAAGTATTCCGTACAACACCAAAAATCACAACCGCGTAGTTGGGGCCTTCAACCGAAATCCGAACGCCTCCGTTCGGGATGTGGCTAAGAAGCTGCACCTAAGCCGAAGTTTTGTCCAGAAGGCCAAAACTAAGGCTGGGCTTCAAACATTCAAGGTACAAAAGGCCCCTAATCGCGACGAGAAGCAGAACAAATCCGCCAAAACCCGTGCCAGGAAGTTGTACCTCAACATGCTGACGAAAGTTGAATGCTGCATCATGGACGACGAAACATATGTGAAGGCTGACTTCAAACAGATCCCCGGCAACCTGTTTTTCACGGCCAAGGATAAGTTCAGCGTTCCGGAGCATGTCCGCACTCAGAAGATGTCCAAATTTGCGAAGAAATTCCTGGTTTGGCAAGCCATCTGCACGTGCGGGAAGCGGAGTGCACCTTTCGTGACCCAGGACACGATGAACGGACAGGTGTACATAAAAGAGTGCCTCCAGAAGCGGCTGCTTCCTCTCCTGAAGGCCCACAACGTCCCAACAATCTTCTGGCCGGATTTGGCCTCATGCCACTACTCCAAGGACGTGCTGAAGTGGTATGCGGACAATAAGGTCAATTTCGTGCCGAAAATGTTCAACCCTCCCAACACTCCGGAGCTCCGCCCCATCGAGAAGTACCGGGCGATTATGAAGCAGCACCTTCTTAAACGACCTAAGGTAGTGAAGACAGTCGAGGAACTGAAGAAAGTATGGGTTTACATGCAAAAAATGGTTGATTCACAGGTTGTGCAGAATCTTATGGCCGGGGTTAAGGCCAAGGTGCGGGCATTTGCGTATGGACTGTAAATAAAATACGAGTAAAATGGTAAAATGAAGTTTAATAGTAATTTCTCAATCCCTGAAAATTTGATGGCAATCGGATGAAAACTCGAATTTTGCGAATCAATTTTGTGTGTGGCAATTTCATCGTGGACACCCTTTAAAATCAGTGTGAAAAAGGCACATCATAAACAAGGAAAATGTGACCGTGCAAATCAAAAGTGCCTATGCATAATTGTTGATCTTAGTCATAATTACAGCTTATAATTTAATATTTTTAATCACCAGCGTAAGTCGATAAAAAACAAAAAAAAAAACAAATAGAAAATTTAACTTGAATATGCTAACAATGGTTTTGGGATGAATAATAGATAATAAATATTGCCTGGAAGGCGGAAACATCAGTTGAGCGAAAACTGATTTTTCCTCTTGGTCTATATGCTTAACCTAACGTCGGATGAAGTGCGCTGTGTAGTAGATCACTGAGCAATTCCAGAGCACCACTTCCGACTTTAGATTTAACGGTGGTGGACATACGATAACGCACTACCTGGGACGTTAGGTTTAACTCGCACAACTGGCATAAAATCAATACTCATGAGTTGTGATTCTCGGTTTTAAACTGGCGACACATTGCACCATTTAATTTGATTCGTTATAAAAAAAATAGGACGCATAACCCATAGACCCTTCTAATAAGTTAGTCTCAGTAGGCTGCGAATCCAATGGAATCTAGCGATGGTAAAAAAAATGGTCGTTGGTGGCTGAGATGAAGGAGTATTCAATATATTGGATAGGTTTTTATTTAATTTCCGCTTGAACGATCCACTATTTTATATATTCTTTCGCCTATGAGCGTCCATCGTCCAGCTTGTTTATTTTTCACATAATGTTCTTTTTCAAGAGTATGTGCTCTTATTCGAAACCAAATGGTTCTAAGAGCGTTTTATGGCAGCATTTTCAAGATACATTTATCTTAAAGAAGAATGTCATAAAACTTTTTCAAAACTTTCATCAGGTTCTATGAAAGTTGCGAATCGATGTCTAAGGTGAATTACACTTATAAATGATGTAGTTTTATGGAGGTTTCTTCAAGTGTTCTTTAATCACTCTTAAGAACTGTTAATCAATTAAAACTACCTTAATTTGGAAAATGCCCTGATAAAACCAGATAATCTCCATAATGCTTTGATAAAACTACCATAAAACATGAATAAAACCAATTTGCATTTGAATTGTTACTTGGGTAGTACGTGGCTTTTGAGACATTCTTCCTTGTACAGCTTCGAGCCCATCGTCTTATTCGTCACGAACACTTTGGTCTTTGCTCCGCAGCTGCGTATCCCTTGCCAAATCATCAGTTTTTTTTGGCAAATTTGTCCATAAAAGCAAACTTAAACTTCGCAGGAACATCTCCTCGTGCCACCGCCATGTAGAATTTTTGGTCAGGAAGCAGTCCGAGATCCATTTTGACGTAGGTTTCATCGTCGATGAGCAGGCATCCTTGGTACTGCGTCAAAACCTGCTGGAACATTTTCCGAGCTCAAGTTTTGGAGACGAAACTTTGTTGAAGATTTTACTTGTGTAGTAGAAGCATCTCAGCAATTTATTTGTTTGATTTTGCGGTTAAGTTATGATAAATTATCATGAAATTTGATGTTAGGGTAATTTCTAGATTTCAAAACTATCCCGGCATTTTGAACGTGAAACAGAGAATTTTATTTTATTCTCTCATTTAAAACTACTACTAAAAACAAATGAAATGAGCTTTGCGGATTTTTGCAGCGCTTCATACGAATATACAGGGTGCGGCAGAAAATAATGCGAAAATTTGTTCTATTTCTTTCAAATCCCATTTTGAACTAATTCAAGCAATAATATCAACATTTTCGAGTGCAGTTATCTTTATAAAGTTCTTTTAAACAAATTTATTCAATGTGTCCTCCATTTTTATTAATAACATCCTCGAGCCGAAGCCGGAAGCCAGAGCATGCCTTTCGGACGTAGTCCTCCGACATTGACTGTCATGTGCGTGTTATGGTTGACTTCAAGGTTTTCACACTAGGGTGTGATGTTTTGCAGGCTTGTGCTTCAACATATGCCCAAATCGAATAATCCAACGGATTAAGATCTGGACACACGGCCCCTATGACACGGCACTCCATCCTGCTGTAGGACAACGTTTTGGTCCTCGGAGAAGTTGGCCTTCACCTAGGGAAGCACTTGGTCCTTTAAAATACCGATATACTTCGGTATTGATTTTAACTCCAGCATCAATGAATACAGGCGGCATTTTCAAACCGTTGGACACCAGCCGGTTGTTTGGTTTAAATTTTAATTTCACTTTTTCTGGAACGTTCTCCATTTTCTGCGGTGAAATGAACCGGTCCGTACGGCTGTTGGTCACAGCATCGATGCAGAAAAGCTTTTCGTCAGAGAACATGATTATTATTTTTTCCTTCTTCAACAAGGAAAGCAATCTATTGGTACTAGTAGCTCGTAGTTCCTTGACCCGGTACATAATCAAGTGGCGTTTCACTCTGGCTCTGGAAGATGCATGCAGGTCTTCTTTGATGATTCTCCAAAATATTGGCTTCCTTTGCAAGTTTTCTTATGGAACGCACCGGGTTGCGAGCAATTTTTGCACGGACCGATTAGATCACTTTCGGCGTACGACCATCTTGCAGGGACTTTTTCATGTGGTAAACTGTTGCCAAATGGCACCCTACCACCTTGGCAATCTCTTTCGGCTTCTTCTGGGCGAACAACAAACTGGTAATAACTTCTTTCGCGAACATTTTGATGAATTTGCAATAAAACAAATAGAATTTTTAGATGCAGCACTTGAAAGTAAACATTAACAAATACACTTTCAACAGAAATTAGTCACTAGCTACACGAATTAACCCAATACTCAAGTTTGAAGATTTTTGCATTATTTTCTGCCACACCCTGTACATGTAACAAATGTTCCAGTTGTTCAATGCTTAAAGTCGAGATTCTGATCACGCCTTTTCTCCTATGGATAGTAGTTTTCTTTTGAATTGGTCATAATTTTTATAATCTGAGATCCTTGGAATGTATGTCCTTTTTTTATATTTTAATCATGTCTTCTTGAATAAACAGTTAATACATACACGCACATTAACGTGTATCTTTCATTAAAAATTATTGTAGTTGACAAGGTTAACATTTGTTAATGGGTTATTTTGTTAAACTTTACTCCTTTCGTATGTGCGCATCAATAAACAGAGTGCACACAATAGATCGCTAGAATAACTATACAAGCCACAGTGGTACATGAGCGTCTTTCCATACGTCAGTTTTTGCCTGTCGCAGTGGCGGACTTGGTCCGCCCTACAACCTACCCCGCAGTGGGATGTTAGGCAAAAATTGACGTCCATGGTTCGAATACCACTGAATACATGCCCTTTCGCTCAATTTTCCTAAATAAAACATCTGTTCTATTTCCAGCCTGCCGCACACTGACGGAACTTTCAACACTTTCTCTTCATATCTTTCATTCTAGCCAAAAACATTAATGTTCACTTTTGGTTCCTCAAGGTGATGAGCGAACATCTCCTTCTACAACTTTACACAGTTTCTTCCACTGGATACTTACTTAAAATGAATAAACGCATAATCACTCATTTTAAGTAAGTATCCAGTCCGGTCACTTTCACTCAGGCTGGCCAAAAGGACTGAGTTATTTTCTACTAAAAAATGAGTAGTTGTCGAATAGGGAGATCGCAGCAAGCCGTGCTTTAAACCTAAGTGTTTTGCTTTTGCTGTGTCGTTTTCACGAGAGAAAAAAATCAAACATAGGGAAGTGGAACCTATCTCGAGCTCAATAAGCAGACCTCGATTGGAAATCGGTGAATGTGCACTGAATACCGAACACTGAGTACACAAATAATTCCTAGTTTAATCGTTCACTTACCGTTAATCGTTTAGCAACACACAAAACATTCGATTCTGATAATTTTCTTCCAATTTAATACGGAAAAGTTGCCACTGCTATGTATCTATTTTAGTAATATCACGAAAAACATTAATCCCATCTGTGTACATATGTTAATCGTACTGATCCAAGACCAATTGAAAGGGTTTGTTTGTTATTCCTCCATGAGAATATTGCCATCAAGACTCACCATAACGTTGGGCATAGAATGCTCTATGAATGATTGAACACGCACACTAGCGTTGATGTGTATGCTATACAGTATGTGAGCAGTGCCGCCAAATTCAACAGAGATCGAAAAATATGATTAAGTGTGGAATTTCATTTCTCGGTAAATATTGAAAAAATCTACAATTAGAAGTATGTTATTATCTATTTAATCTATGCAAAAATAAAAAAGTTCAACTTTGGGCGATTTGTAACACTCCCACAAAAAAGGTGATATTGATGTACTGCCATACCCCTTTTCATTCGAGTAAGAGTCATAATAAAATAGTTTGGCAACATCAAGTGATTACGTCGATTGTAAATACGGTTCAAAATAGGTGCAAGCGTATTTAAATTATTGTGAAAATTAATCCCATAGTTTTGTAGTATTTTATCACGTATTCGTAGATTCCCGTGTGGCTTGTGTTATAAGTGAAGTGTGATTTTTATGGTTTGTGCAATTACGCAACGGAAAATGTGTGAGGATATAGTGGCATTAAAGGGAAAACTTGGAGTCTGGCTCGAGTATATTCCCTAGTACGGTTAGATCAATACGACGAATTTGTAGTACAAAAGTAAGCAATTGTGTTGAAAATGTGACTGCTCATTATTTATAGGAAATTTAAGTCTCCGAAACGTTTTTGTAGCTTTTAGTTATATTCAAGTCCTAATTTTATTTGTCAGGATTATATATTATTGGTTACTGCGTCCATTTATTGGAGAAATTTAACATCTTTTTACGTTTGAAGTTGGATGACTGCTGAATGTGATGAATTTATGTACTATGGTTAGCATAGGTCCCGCTTCTCTAAATCAACATTCATTTTCGTATGTTTTTGACTGCTTAATTTCTCACGAATCTAAATAAAATCAGCCGAACAATGAAATGTTATCACTGAAGTAGAGAGGTTTTAAACATTTTTTCGATATAAGGAACAATTATGTCTTATTAATTGTGATGTCAGACTTGGATTCTGATCATGATAAACAAATAGATAAACTCTAAAATAAGCTTGTAAGTATGTAACGATCTAACTCATGACGGTTGGTTAATTCTCATGATTATTGTTTTGTTATATTATTTATCTTGGATTTCAAAACAGTACCAAAATATTACTAACTGCATAGTAAGAAAACTCGTTTTCAGGCAATGGAACATGTGCCGTGTCATCTAGTTAAAAAATTCAATTCATCAGCCCTGGGGTAGACCAGTCTGACACATAACCTTCCGCAGCCGCAAACCGCGACAAACGACAGGAATTGTGAAAAGTGCACCGGATGTGCTCTCAGACAGTCCGCTTCTTGTATCGCTTTCAGGTGAATAAAAAGAGACACAATGTACATACATATAAGCTCCAGTTGTGAATTTCACCTACCACCTACAACCCCTCACCCACGGCGAATGATCCTAAGCAAAAACGTCTTCCAAAGCGACAGTCGTAAAAAAATGACACTTCCGGTTTATTTTAAATATGACCTTCTAAGATTCGATCGCCAAATGGTGAGCGTGTGTGTGTGTGTGTGAGGATTGTTTTCGATTTAATGTACCGAATTCATCATAGACACGACTGTTTTTAGGTTGCTATCTTTGGCATCCACAAGGTCCCGACACCAAAATGATTACGCCACCCATGTACAACAGCAGTTCGAATCGTAGGTACATACCGACAGTCTAAAAATAATCGGAAGGTGAAAATTCGATCCGGCGACAGATCAGCCGAATTGAGCGTTTTTTTTTATTGCTTCCATACATTTGTTGCTGCTGGGTTGTTTTTTTAGTAGTGAAGTTGGTGGAAGTAGCCGTACTCATCACTTTCGGATGTGTTAAATCGTATTATTCGCGGATGATTAATGTTGCAGAAAAATTGGCTGATTTAATTAATGTTCATATCAGCCATCGTCATTTAATTATATGTGGGAGCAAATTTTCGATAAATTTCAATCCGACGCAATTTCAACAGCAGTTACTTTGTGAAGTTTTTTTTACAAACGAATGAAAACCACCGATGATAGGCCAGGTTGCTGCCACTTTCAAGCAAGCAAACGGCTTGAATACGTAATTATGAGGTTAATTTATGCAAAGAACAAAATGCAGCTGGTCTAAGGTGCGCTATGTAATGGTTCAGAACTCTAAGCTTTGCTCTTTAAAAGCGGGAATCGACTATTATATGAAGCGCCATTTTGTTTATTTAAAATTTTCTATCTTGGTATGGTAAGTTTGTTGTAGAACGCATCAATCAATTTGAAAATAGTTTTTTCGAGCAGAATAATTATTTAAATAAGCAGTAACCTAACCAACAAAAAAAGGGTACGCACACATGAGTAAAATCTTGTACAAAGTGCCTCACGTTAGGTGTTACTGATACAAAATGGGATTACAGCCAAATACAGGGTGGCCACACAATCTTAATTTAAATATTCCCGCATTTTGCCTGATTTTTCAGACTGAGAAAATAACTTAATATTAATTGGATTAAAGGATATCTCTGAAGTTTCTCGGGAAATTGTTCTATCTGAAATTCTGACTTTTTTTATTTAGCCTAAATGTGCGGATAGCAGCTGCAAATCGGGCTTCTTGCGTATTGCGTAACCTGCTTTGGTCTCTTATTTTGCAAACGAGAACAAAGATCGTTCTATATAAGCCATTGATCTTTCAAGATTCTAGAAGCATAAACATCGAAGAAAAAAAGTAAAGCATTCAAGGTTTTGGAGTACAAAATGATGCCCGTACGTTGCGTATTGTATCAAGAGTTTCGTGATTACAACGTCGTTGACAGTTCGTAGGCAATTCAGTTTTCAATTTGGTTTAACACCACACCACGGTGCCCCGATAGACCGTTATTATAAAAAATAAATGTCCATCAAAACCAAGTATATAGCTCGATTCTTGAGGTAGTTGTGTTCTTCTGGACCAATTCTTAAAAAATCCCTTGGAGGAATCTCGAGAAATCTTAATTTTAGTTTTTAGCTAAAAAAAAAATCAAAAAATCCATATTCAAATGAATTAATATCATCAAAATACCTACATGAACGTCCGAAAAGTCATCCGAGTCGATTTCAACCAGTTTTTATTTATTACCGTTATTACATTTATAAATATTTACAACTGACTTAACTCACCAGACTGACTTAAGTACGTTTTTTATATGGCTTTTGGTTGAGGTATTGCTTTCTATGCTTGATCGAATGAAAGGTAAAATATCAATTTAGTGCTGAGCCATATATTGTAGAAAAGTAAACCGACATTGATTGTAGCATAAACGTTATTGAAAGCGAAAACATGTGATTGCTGTTATAGTCGATCACAGCACTTAGTAACCGATCATTGTAAATCTGGGAAAATTTAGGTGCTCTATACCGCTGCCAAATCTTGTCAAAATCCGAATGAACGGACTCCGAAGCTTGCTCATTATGTAAACCAACCCCTCTTCCGGTGTCTCTGCAGAACTCTGGAACATGATATTTTAAAATATGGTACTTCGACGTATATGAAAGCTGCAGCTTTTCCCAGCTACTGGCAAAACCATCAATTGCTTCTTCAAAACCATGCTCAAGTTTGAAAGAAAAACATCTAGCGTACACGTTTTTGAAATTATTCAGAACCTGATAATCGTAACATTATTAAGAAATTGGTTAAAGATTAAATAGAATAGCTTACCGTGACGTTATCCGAAAGATCGGGATTGTCTGCCAAACATTTGGCAGTTTTCAAAAGCGCGTGACAGGCTCTACCAGTGAACCCGTATGCCATTTGTTGATGTCTCACCTGTGCTTCGTTCACCCACAAATCTACCCTATCTCTATCTATTTTCTCGAGGAACTTGAAAATCGTATTGACGACTCCAAGCGTGATGTGCAGTGGCGGAGGTGGGCAAAGCTTCAAAATGTTGTCTTCGTTGTTACCGGAGGAGCATGCACACCGATTGCGAAGTTTTTTTCCTTTTCTTGTGCAATTTTCCTTGATGCTTCCTTTGGTTCTCGAGATGCCATTCGATATGCCAAGTTCACTCTTGGAAGCCTCGCAATATGGACACGGGTTCTTCGAGGAGTACGCCATTATGTCAATTATAATGTTTATAATTTTGAGGTCCCCGGCAACCAAATGATCGAGCTCGTGCAGATTGAGTAAGTCTATCCAAATCGGGGAAATATTGTCGCACTTTTCTGCGAGGTTTAGTAAAAGTGCAATGATGAACAGCTTCTTCACACCGCCTTCCTTGAAGTCATTGTCAGACCGATGCTCCGTTTGTGGGGAAATCACAGATAATGTGATCTTGAAAAAGCTCCTACCCCCGTCAATTCCAACTTTCACAAAAAAATCGCCTTCAGCAGTTGGTTTGAACGCTTAATTTTGTTTATCAGCTCAGGTACATCAGTGCAATATACAACATCCTCATCCGACGAAGATCCCACCTTTCCTGTGATACTAGATAACTGTACTACTTTAAACAAATCCTTAAACTGTCGGTTCCTTTCCACCAATTTCTCCCTTACTCCAGGTTCAATCTTTACTCCCGATGCGCGAATACTTTTTGGAGATTGTAATTGTGAACCATGGGGATCCTTTTACCTATACTCCCCACAAGCCACGCGACATGTTTGGATTGGATTCAAAATCTAGCAGAAACTTTTGGATAACAACTCTAATGCTTTCAGTAATCGATCGAAGCGATTATGCCTTCGAAAGACAGAATACGCAAACCAGATTTCTTCATGAAGATCCATTTTAACTCTGCACACGCACTTTTTTCACTCAGGCTTTCCGACGTTTATCACAAGAAACATTCAATTGCTGAAGCTTGACGAAGAGGCAGATTTTAACGTTTAACAGCCTACTTTGATGATCACCGGTGATGAGTAGAAGAATGCAATTTTAAAAGAAAATATTATTTATTCATAATTAATCAAAAAATCGCATGCTAGGCCATACAAAAAGCGTACTTAAGTTGGTTTGGTGAGTTAAGTCAGTTGTAAATATTTATAATTGTAATAATGGTAATAAATACAAACTGGTTGAAATCGACTCGGATTACTTATCGGACGTTCATGTAGGTATTTTGATGATATTAATTAATTTGAATATGGATTTTTTGAGTTTTTTTAGCTAAAAGCTAATATTAAGATTTCTCGAGATTCCTCCTAGGGATTTTTTTAAGAATTGGTCCGGCAGGACAGAACTACCTCAAAAATCGAGCTATATACTTGGTTTTGATGGACATTTTTTTTATAATAACGGTCTATCGGGGCACCGCGCACACACTTTTCATTTATTGAAAATCCTCCCTCCATCGTTGCATTTGCGACCAGATGAGCACCTTTTTAACAAACGTTGCCAAATTTGGCAGCTCTTTCTTGGAATGACCAATCAGCTGTAGCCAAAATTTGTCCAAACGCTGTTCTTTTCTCCGGATTTTGGCAAGCAACGACTTTCAAGAAGGCACCACATGCCAAACTTTCCTTAAAGGGTATGTTAAAGGAAATGTGTTGAGTAGCTTCTTCAAAATACCCCAGGAAAAAATATCGACAGTTGTTGCGGAATGCCAAAACCTCATTGTTGAAAATTTCTGCAAGTTGACCTCATTAAGTTTAGGCCACCATATAAGCGAAGCATGTGTAATTTTCGGACCAACTATTGCAGAACAAATCTAATGGACAGTTCTTGGTCGTAGTCTTCATGTTTTACCCACTGATTTACTACATACCCATGGCGCATTTATACCCTTTGTGATAACCTTGTCTAGACGGGAGATCCAATTCAGTTTTTTATCCAAAGTAACACCAAGGTATTCAACTTCATTCGCAAACTGAACTTGAACTCCATTGAGAGAAGGATGTTTAAAATTTAGCTTTCTCCTTTTGTTGATAGGTAGGCTCTCTATTCTACACCGTTTGACAGTTATATCGAGCGCAGGTGGTAACCGAATAGATATCGTGTCATCAAACTTCCCACAAACTGTTATAAGGAGTGTATCGAAAATAAGCTATCCACACACTTTCTTTCAAATTATGTTCAAATTATGTTGTTCATACAAAAAATTGAGTCATTATTGTACGAGGTTAAACTTGAACATAATGAAGACCGGATGAAATTTAAGTTATTCCTTCACGAATTTTCGAACTTTGGATCGAATGCTCTTCATCAAGTTCCGGACAAGTGTTGCATCGCAGTTTTTGGACGCTTGAGCCCAAATTTTTTTGAACTCCTGCATGTTCCCAGCTGCCTTACCAGTCTTCTTGAAGACCCTCTTCACGATTGCCCAGTAACGTTCGATGGGTCGAAGCTGAGGGCAATTTGGAGGATTGACATTTTTCTCAACGAAATCTATACCCTTTTCCGCAAGCCAATTCAGAGTGGTTTTGGCATAGTGAGCCGACGCTAAATCCGGCAAAAACAGTGGAGGTGTACTATGCTTCTTATATAAAGGCAACAATCTGTTCCTGGAGACACTCAGATCGATAGATTTCCGCATTTATAGTTCCAGTAGTGTAAAAAATGGTTGACTTCAAACCACAGGAACATAATGCTTGCCATACCTTTCGACCGAATTTCTCCACTTGAATCGACCTGTCCGCATCGCTCACATCTTCTCCAACGACGGCAATACAGTATTGTGGACCTGGAAGGGTTTTTGAGTCCTCCTTTACATAGGTCTCATCGTCCATCAAAACGCATGACGCTGCAAAAGACGCGAATACAATTTCCGGGCCCTTGTTGCTGCTCGCTTCTTCTGTTCTGCACTTTGTTTCGAGATTTTCTGCTTCTTGTAGGTCTTCAGGTGGTTTCGCCTCTTGATACGCTGGATCATTCCGACACTCGTTCCTGCTTTTTTGGCCAAATCACGTATTGACAATGATTTGTTCTTCTTGATTAGAGATACCACTTTCTGCTCCAGTTTCGGGTTGGAAGAACCGGGTTTTCTACCTCTTCCTGGTAGCTCATCCAAAGAATACTGTTCCCTAAACTTATTTCTGATGGTTTTAACACTCGCATGATGAATTCCAAACCACTTCGCCAATTTTCGCATAGTAATACCCTTCTCACTTAGCCATGTGTCCAGAACCTTAATTTTCACTTCCTTTTCAATACGCGACATTTTGAAAACGCAGAATTTGAACAGCACAAACAAGTAAACAAAAGAAAGCTGACAGTCAAACGCACAGCATGCAGTGTTCAGAGCATAAAAAACCATCACAAATACATGCGTACAACGCAAATGTATGTGGATAGCTTATATTCGATACACTCCTTAGCTAAATCGTCAGCAAAGCCAATCAGCTCGTCTCTAGATCTGCTAGTTTTGTAAGAATCTTGTGTACTACTAAGGACCACAATAAGGGCGATAGGACTCCTCCTTGAAGACAGCCATAAATAGATCTAATAGTTAGTTGCTATAGGATACATTATCGAATGCTCCTTCAACATCAAGAAGAGCTACCAAAGCTATTTCTTTAGCTTGAAGCGATTTCTCGATTTTATTAACTAGTGATTGTACCCAGGTAACCAATACACATTAGCGTATGCATTAAATTAACCCCTTAATCTGCATTTCAAATGCTACAAGCATTATATCAGCATCTTGAATGCTCTCTGTGGTAAAGTTGGATTTCAAATGCTATTTAAATGCTTGTAAGCATTTCGAATACAAAATAGCATTAATGAAACATTATTATAGCATTGCAGTAAAGCAACCGTATATTGTGCCAAAAGCGGCATTTGTGTTGCATTTAAGGTGACTTAATTACTTGATAGGTTGCCGTAAAGACAATTTGGAAGTGCTTATTGGTTACCTGGGCAGTGCCGTTATTGTAGATTTTCCTGATTGGTAGGCATATTGGTTTTTGCTAGAGGGAGCTTGTTGACTTAATAAAGTAGTCCACAATTTTTTCAATTATCTTTAATAGAACAGAGGAAAGAATGATTGGTTTAAATGCTTTAGGAGTCGTTTTATCTCTTTTCTTAGCTTGTGTAATAAAGACAACTCGAACTTTTCTACAAGCTTTTGGTAAATAACTAGGAGCGCCACTAGCTCTGAATAATTCAGAGATTTTAAAGGTTGAAAAGAACTCAATGCCCATTCCACTCTAGATGGCGTGAAGATTTCACAAGCTTCAAAATAAGCATTTGTTAACTATAAGCGTCCTACCACATCTAAGTCCGGTGTCCTGTCATTAGTTCCAAAGTTTTGGACTGTAAAACTAACAAACTTCTTTTCTAAGACTGCCGAAACCATTTGAATGATATTTTGAAAAAAAAACTTTGTGCAGCCTTGCAGCTGTTGAAGCGTTGATGGCCTCTTTACAGACCCGTCTCCAGTCTTTTGTTTGGCACGCCATAGTTCTCTGTTATATTCAGTCAGAGCCTTTTTATTTAGCTTTTACTCGATTGAACAATTGTCTAGATTGTTTCCTCAATTCAACCAGTTTGTCGTTCCACCAAGGAACATCCCTACTCGATGACCTTTGTTGAACAGGACAACTAGCATGATATGATGAGATCATTTTACCAATAAATTCATCAAATGCTTTTTCTATTTATGAACAAGTTTTTATTGATTCAAGAGATTAGATTGGTTTTGTTGTTTGTTTGTTAAGTTTGTTGAAATCTAAAACTTACTATTTTATAGCTCAAATGAAGTTATTTGGTAAAATGGTAATCTACATAATTTCAAGCAACGTAGCAAACAAAATATTTTTGTAGTTTGTGAATAAAGATTAAGATCAATTTTCAAACAGTTTTTTGCTCTAACTTTCAAATCTCAAACTTTCCAACAATATTGTCCCTAGATGATTTTTATAACATAAAAAGATGAATCTTTTGACGTATGAATCTTGCTTATATCTCTTACCGTTAGCGAGTAACTAACGATTTTCTTATAAAATTAAGCCCTTTTCAAATGTGTTTTACTCAATTTAATAAAAACCCATCTCCAGTTTTCACATACAACATGCAAAAATAAAAGTACTTCCAAATGCTGTTAAGAAATATTTGTTTTGAATAGCCTCAACTAAAGAAATCAACATTTGAACATTTTGTCTACAAAAACCTTGTTCACTTTTGTTTGACATACGATAGAGACAATAAAATCCCACCAAAAGTTGAAACTTTTATTGTTCTAGAATCATTGGAAAGACAAATAGCAAAATAAAAGATTTTTATAGGAACACCCTTAACTACGTAGTAGAAAATGCTCTAATTTGGTCACTAAGGTACAGAAAAAATGTGGTGAAAGCTTAAAATTATTTATTCTACAACTCTTTCGAAGAATGAATGCCTTTATTTCTGCAAATATAGAAGTTATATTTTCAATTTCTCTGAAAATAAGAACCTTGTGATTAAAAACAACTTTGTAGAAGAAAATTTTTCTCCGACACTTCAAACTTAGGCTAAAATGTATCTTTCCAGATGAGTTCGCATTCTGGACCACTGTGCAATGTATGATGGGCATTTGCATCGCACCCTTTTATAAATTGGGCGTTAATTTTATTACAATAATCAACGAAGTTAACGACTGTCGAAGGAGGAATATCATCAGTGTCCCCAGGAAAATAAGCCGAAGCAATACATAATTCTATTTTCCGTCGGTACCTCCACCTTGATTGTAACAATATCTTTGCTTATAAATGTAGTAATTAAGACTAATTTGGTCTTCTTATTTACTTAAATTGCTGTCCTAGGTCTGGACTCACTATTATCGTACAAAAGCTTACAATTTGGCTAAGAGCAACCCAATACCCTACCATTATTTACCCAGGGATTAATCTTCTGCTGAGTACTGTTGATGATTATAGGAGATTATGTCTGGTATTCCCTGAGAAACGACTCGAAAATTTCTGCAGACTTAATGACAAAATACAGCTTTGATATCAGCATCCCTGTTACCAGCATACCAACGAAAAAGCTCCGTTTGAAATTCGGTTGACTACAAGGTGACTGACTCACTATGTTTCTGTCCACTCCAGTGACAAATCTCGAGTACTTTTTCAAACAGACGTATGTGATTTTGTAAACAAAGAGGGGAAGTAAATTTCAAACGTAAATTTCTCGAAACAATCAACACCCTCACGGAATGTAACATTACCATCATGTTAGGGAACTGTAATTCTTTGTCTTGGTGGCCCTAGATTGCATGAAGGTGCTAAGGGTTTCACGGATTTAACGTTTGAATTTTACTTCCCCTCTTTGTTTACAAAATCAGATACGTCTGTTTGAAAAAGTACTCGAGAAATATTTGTCTACTAGCTGATCCCGGTGCGAGCGTTGCTACGCCTGCAACTAAATGAGTGAACATTACATAGAACTGACGCTTTTTTTAATGAGTTTATTTATAGTGATAAGGAGTTCAAACTTCTATCAGAACATTCTTCTTACCCAGACAATACACAGTTTGTGGCTTAGTTACCTGGATAATTCTCAGGATTTGTTGAAGTTTGTGTTTGAATTCACCATAGAAACATTTCTTGCATTCAAAAAACCCCGCATACCATTTTTGATTCCATTTGCTTGATTAGTTCTCAAGCTATGCAGAAATTTGTGTTTCATTTGTATGCAAGCCGGAAGGGGGAAACGGTCTCAAACAACCATAAGAACCTTCCCCAGCTCCAACAATACCTGCATACATATTTTCACTCCGATCGGTAAGACAGACAGTCAGACAGAAATCCATTTTAATATAAATAAAAATCCTGTTTCCAACAACCCCCACATGCCAAATTTGATTCCATTTGCTTTATTAGTTCTCGAGTTATGCCGAAATTTGTGTTTCATTTGTTTGAGACCCCCCCCCCCCCCTCCCTTCAGAAGGCGGAAGAGTCTCAATGACCATAAAAACATTTCTCTCCTTCAAAAACCTCCATATGCCAAATTTGGTTCCATTTGCTGGATTAGTTCTCGAGTTATGCAAAAATTTGTGTTTCATTTATATGGGAGATCCCTCCCTCCACTTTTAGAAGACGGAGTGGTCTCAAATCATCATAGAAACATTTCTCTCCTTCAAAAACATCCATATGCCAAATTTGGTTCCATTTGCTGGATTAGTTCTCGAGTTATGCATAAATTTGTGTTTCATTTGTATGAGAGCCCCCCCCCCCCTTCAGAAAAGGGTGGGGTCTCAAATAAGCATTGAAACAGTTTTCATCTACAAAAACCTCCGCATGCCATATTTGGTTCCATTTGTTTGATTAGTTCTTGAGTTATGCAGAAAATAGTTTTTCATTTGCATGGGAGCCCCCCTTTCTAAAGGCGGGAAGGGTGTCGAACTATAATAAGATCCTTTCCCGGACCCAAAAACCCCTGCATACAAATTTGCATAGCGGTAGGGATAGTTCTCATGTTTGGTTTAAATTTGTGTTTCGTATGTACGGTAGCCCCCCTTTTCAGAGTGAGGAGAGGTCTTAAATTACCACAAAAACATTCTTGCCTTCAAAAACTCCCCCATACCAATTTTGCTTCCATTTGCTTGATTAGTTCTTGAGTTATGCAGAAAATAGTTTTTCATTTGCATGGGATCCCACCCTTTCTAGAAGCGGGAGGGCTCTCGAACTATCATAAGATGCTTTCCCGGACCCAAAAACCACTGAATACAAATTTGCAAAGCAGTAGGTATAGTTCTCATGTTTGGTTGAAATTTGTTTCATTCGTATGAGAGCCCCCTTTTTAGAGGGAGGAGGGGCTTTGAACAACCCTAAAAACATTTCATGCCTTAAAAACTTCAGTGCATTCCAAATTTGGTTCCATTTGCTTGATTATTTCCAGAGTTATGCAGAAATTTGGGTTCCATTTGTTTGAGAGCACCCCCTCCCCTTTCTTCATCATATGACGAAAGAGTCTCAAATCACCATAGAAACATTTCCATCCTTCAAAAACTTCCACATGCGAAATTTGGTTCCATTTCTCTTATTAGTTCTTGAGTTATGCAAGGATTTGCGTTTCATTTGAATAGGTTCCGCCCCTTTCAGAAAGAGGAGGGGTCTCAAATCAACATAGAACAATTTTTTGTCTTCAATAACCATCACATACTAAATTTGGTTCCATTTGCTTGATTAGTTCTCGAGTCATTCAGAATAGTGTATTTAATTTGTATCGGAGCCCCCCCCCCCCCTTTCAGAAAGGGGAGGAGTCTCGAACCAACATAGAAACATTTTTTGTCTTAAAAAACCACCACATGCTAAATTTTGTTCCGTTTGCTTGATTAGTTCCCGAGTTATGCAGAATATTGTGTTTTATTCGTATAGGAGCCCCCCCTTTTATGACGGGGAGGGTTCTCAAGCTACCATAAAAACCTTTTCTGCCTTCAAAAACTCACACATTCTAAATTTGGTTTGTTTTGCTTGATTAGTTCTCGAGCTGTGTAGAAATTTGTATTTCATTTGTATGGGAGCCCCCCTTTCCAGTGAAGGGAGGGGTCTCAAACCATCATAAAATTATTCTCCGGCCTCAAAAATCTCTTCATACAAAATTTCACGCCGATCGGTCCTTCCGCTCGCGAGTTAAATCGTGACAAAGGAAACCCCAACTCATTTTTATTTATATAGATTATACAAATGGACTGAGAATTTATGGTATTTTAAAAATTACAACAGGAACTCGTGCAGCGTATAAAAAAAATTTGCAAAGACAATCCTTGCACTGAAATTTAAAAGTATTGCGTAGAATGACGATGCTTCAGCCATAAGTATCACCCAAGGAGTTCCAGTCAAGTATAATAAACACAAAAGTAAGTCATGTTTGTAACCTCACCTGTCACAACCGTTTAGTTAGATCTTCTAATGTCGTTTTCGGTTCTAAACCTGGGTCAGGTCTGACTCTGACTCGTAATTACCGAACGAAAACGGATCCAGAGTCGAGTCAGTATAATGGCATTAGTACAATCGTGTAAACTGTTCTCTTTTGATTACTGCAACGCAAACATAAACATTTGTTTTGACAGTTCCGGTATCTGTGAATTGGTGAATTCATATTGGACCTCGAAAAAAGTTGAGAGCAAACCTCATCGATGTTGTTTCGAGTCAAGAGCGGATCCAGATCCGACCCGATTGAATAAAAAAAAACGTTTTGACAGCTGTTAGGTTGGACCTAGGGCGAATCCAGTTACGTACCGGCGAATAACCAAAACCGACAGAAGCTGTAAGTTTTGAAACAGAATAATCAAAGCCAGCAGAAAATGATCTGTTTGTTTTAGTCTCTCCAAGCAGCAGCTACCGTGCTACCGATGTTGAGGACTCCAAAGCCAGGGCTGGCTCGGAGATCCCTGATTTCCCCACACTCTCGTTTCGTTTAACATAATTTTTGATTACAATTGTATACTATCTCTTTTTCTCTCACAAAAATGTTACAAAGTTTTGATAAGAAGTGGAAGAAGAAAATTAACGGCGGAACTGGTTCGATCAAGTCTGATCAGTCGGAAATCTGGGAGGAACACCAAGGTTGCGGCTTATCATTTTTGACTTATCCATATTCATTTGCCGATAGTTCTTCTCAGAAGCTCAATTTCAAAATATAATGTATGATGAACTTATGGTGCTTGAGTAGACCTACAACTTGGTCTAACAATACATAGCTCTATCTCTTATATCTCTTATATCTCTTATATCTCTTATATCTGATATTCGCAGTGATCTTCGCGATGAAATTCGCGGTGAAGATCACGCGATTATCATCGTGAAGATCACTTTGAATATACGCTCTCATGTCGAAGATATAGGAGTTAGAGCAATGTACTGTTAAACAAAGTTGTAGGTCTACTCATGCACTACAAGTTCATCATACATCATATTATCAAATCGACCCTGGTGGCGGACCAAATAGTCGTCGATGGCCGGGTTGGTTGTTGAATTTCTAATGAATTCGACCCGCTTCAGGCATTCTCTGCTGGTTGCTTTGTGTTCCGCACCGCAGTTGGCACACACTGGGTCAGCATCCTCCATTCACTCACAGGCAAGGGTTCCGCGAAGTTTGCCGCAATCGACGCAGCGCTTCGCTATGTGGAAATTTTTGGTGCCATGCCCAAACATTAGGCAATTCTGGCACTGAGTGACATCACGGTGGATTGGTTGGTAACGGTCCCACTTGACGACGATGTGGAACATGGCTCGTATGTTTTGCAGATCCTTCATACACGTCGAGTTCTTCTCGAAGTGAATCTGGTACAACCGATCCCGGTAGCTTCGAGAGACATCATGCCGACGCATCTTATCAATTTGCAACGGTTCGAGCCCATTGGCTCTTAATTCGTCGGCCAGTTTCTCTATCTTCTTCTCCGGGAGGCCACGCAAAACCACCTTGAATGGTATGGTCGCTTCGATGTCGTGCGTGAAATATTGCACATTCATCTGCTTCAGGATTTCCTTGACCGCGCTGTAATGGGAAAGCGCCGAGACCATCAGCTTGTAACCCTGCGAGCAGAGTTGACTTGTGCAACCGCAGGCCCTTGTTGATGTCATGGTACACCTTATCCAGTAAGCCTTCAGGAAATCCCTTCACTAACAGTTACGGCATTTTCTCCTTCTTTCCAATTTTCGGCGTATCGCCGTTTTCCAGAACGGCATACCGGTTGTTAGCCAAGAGCTTCTTCGGTGAGAGCCAGGGATGCCAATGTTCCAGTTCAAACTGGATTCTTCCAGTTTTTTTTACGGGATTCAGTCAAACAGGTAAAATTCTCAAATCATTCAGTTTTTCCAACTTTTGTCCAGGGTTTTCTAGTTTTTTACACAACCCTGAGATTGGTTTTTACCCAGTAATTGTTGAACATTTTTGAAGTTCAATCGCTTGTTGAATACTATTATTGTTGTGTGTGTGTGTATTCTCCTCAGAAAAACCACCGACGTCGACTGGGATTGAACCCAGACCCACTGGGGTGCCAGTAGCAGTCACGCTTACCACTACACCACCGACGCCGGCAGTCGACGCACACTAGTGCATCATTTGAATTGAAGAAGTGTGAGTAAGAGGAAAACAGAGTAGTGGGAAAACAAAGAATGTTTTCACCTCCGTGTGTTACACAAATAAAGGGGATTAAGTGTCGAAGAAAGGTCTAAAGGTCTATTCGACTTTATATTACATTATCACAACAGATTTTGACGATCCGTTTATTAGTAACATGAGTATAGTGGATAGTATGAACGCGATGCAGGGAAAGCATTTTTCGATTTTGCCTTTGATTCTAAACATTTCGAACGTTGTTTATGCTGACAAATATCAAAATAATGAATTCCGGGAACTTACAAACATCGACTTTGATGATTTGAAGCATGAATATGATGCCACGTTGTTTTGGGGAGAGGTTTTAACATTGAAAAGATTTGATAATCCATTGACATTTCCGAATCTACGGAATTTGATACCAAAATTATTCATTCTTCCTCATTCATCTGCGACGGTGGCAAGAGTTTTTTTTCGTTTACTATACAAACAAAACTAAAATTCGAAACAGTTTGGGAACAAACATAATAAAGAGAATTTTGTCAACCAACAGTTTTGTTGCTTTCAATCAGGAAAAATCAGTAGTACTTAAAATAAATCAACACATAAAACCCAAGTACAATTATCAAATCTACGAGTCGGTTAGAAGAGAGACCAACGAACGGTGAACATTTGTTATTGTTATATGGGTTTAGTTACATATGTTTAGTTATATATATATTGTTCTATGACTTCAGTTTGCTTTCACATATATGATAAAATCTGACCTTAACACAACACTAATAATGCTTTAAACTGTTTTTTTAAATCTGTTGGAAAGAAATTACTTCATATATTATTATTTTTTCAGCTAAGAAAACCTTGTGTTATTCCACTTGGCTACAACTTATTTTCAGTCACAAAAATGGCCATTGGTTGAATGTGGTACATGTTTAATACTACAGCAGATTAAGAGAATGAAACGTCATATAGGCCAAGCGTTTACAAAGTAAAATGTCCTGCGTGGTTCCTTGCATATTTAAAAACAATTCATTGACAATTTCCCATATTGTTCCCATGTTGACAATAACTCTTATAGTTGATAATTATAAGTTAACAGTATCCTGTACAGTTTTCACCATGTGTCAGTATGTCAGATGTTAAAATGCCAAATAACATTTTGTTGAATAGGCGGTTACATTCGTTTCATTTTCGTTTTATTTTTTGTCAAAATGTTGGTATATAATCCATAACATAAGAAATCTTACAATGACAATATGGCATACAGTAACCATCTGTGTTAGTGTAAAAAAATTATAGTTAAAACCATTGAAGAACAAGTCCATATATTGTAACAATGTATCTTAAATACAACCTATAGATTGGATTATGCGACAAATATTCTTTCATCATGCGGGCTTTTCTTGAAGCTTTTGGGATCCAGCTTTTTTTGTTGCATTCTTCCAGTTTATTCAAAACAAATATTGGCAACGCTGGTGAAAGCACAACATCGTTTGAATTCAATCTGGGACTTGTCCCAGTGGAGCTTGTGCCGGAGTCACTACGCAGTGGCTTTCCCATACCAGGGTCGGACTGTGTATCACACAACACGAAAGGATACAGTGCACCACGCACCAAAGCGGAATAGGGATCGAAAAAACACTAAAAACATTTTTAGAGCGCGAGCGAAAAACACGAACGTACGTGTCACTTGTTCAAACTGGAATACTGAACTAAATAAAATCGCGAACGTGTACCCCTTAAATATCATTCATGGCTGCCTAGGAGACGTTCCTTACTTAAATATGAAGTCTGTGCTAAGATTATACTGTGCATTTGATAAATTTACTCTGAAAAATCAATATTATAAGACATCACCTTGTATTTAGGTTACTTTCAATAGTCTAATGTTGAAAATCAACCGATTTCAGGAATAACGCTGATGCGCAGATAGATTTCAGATAGATTTGTTCAAAAAAATTTAAAATCGGTCATGAAATGACTTAGCTATTAACGTTCAAAATCTAAGCATATTTTGTGACGCTCCACATGTTCGTATTCGCAACGTCCTACGTCAAAATAGTCAAAATGTGATACCACCACGTCAGGATATGTCATAACGCGCACAAGGCGTTCGAAGGCGTAGTCATTGAATGGAGGACACATCGTGTAAATTTGTTTGAAAGCATCTATTAACTGAACTCGAAAATGTTGAAAATGGGATTTTAAAAGAATACCTTAAATTTTCGCATCTTTTCTTGCCGCACCCTGTAGTGGTCTAGTTTGCGCCACTCGATGCAAATTAGATCACCAACCTGAGGGTTAACCGTACGAAATGACCCTGAGAAACGAGGTAAAAATAATGAATTATGTATTATCCCGACCGCATGAGTTTCAATAATTAAACGTATTTGATGGACGTTCCCATAGAGCACACATTGTGTACTGGCATTCAACTGACATCGATGCACACTTTTATGGCAGATTTGGATTTTATTTTTTTTTGCTATTGCAACAAACGAATCAACTTCTGCATCATGAGCTGACTAGAAAAGATTTCATTTTTGAATCGAGGCCGGGGTATAAATATTAATGACGTGAATGACATTAACTTGATGAGAAAAATTGATCCAATAAAACGGGTGCACATTTGCAAATGTGCATAACAGGTGAATATTTGAATTCAAGGGAACTGATCATGTATTCGACGGTTTATTGATTTTTCATTTAATTCAGAACATTAATAAACTCATCAATTCAAAACTCTAAAACGTTAGCACGCAATTAAAAAGAATATAAAGAGAGAGAGCAAACGCCCCAGTGCACGTCCGCATTCTACTTATTATGTATCATCGCCATCATCAAGTTCGAAAAAAGTCATTCTAACACGAACTGCCTCTCGCTTTGCAGTGCACCGCCGCCGCCTCATATTCACTCGGAACTCGGAAGCGTTCGTTCGCAATGTGCCGCCTCATCCGTTTCGCCTTTCTCCGCAAGCCGTCCAGTCCGTCGAGTCGCGAGATCACCGTCCACTACTTCCTCATCGCAGCGCGATTCTTTCCTTTCTAGATCAAAGACCTCTACCCGGAGAGCTCAGCAGTTGCCACTATACCTATTTCTTCGTTTGTTTGTTTGCGTTGTTTCGGCCGCACATTTGGCCCGCCATAATATATGAATGTATAAGTACACTCTCTACGCCCTCCGCCGACTCATTTTGCGCCGTTGTTGTCCACTTTATTTCCAATTCCGGTTGCATGTGTGCGCGCTGCTGTCTTCCAGAATTTCCATCCCGTCTTAATCCCGAGAAAAGGAAGAGATGAAAAAAAACATCGTCGTATTTTATAGCAGTTGGGGTCGTCCTGCCCTGCAGTATACGCCATTAGCAGACTCTATGTCGCTGTATGAAGACGAGTTGCACGAAGCGCGAAAAAGAATATGTCCAACGCCTGTCTCGCAAATGTCCAGTTCACTCACAGTTGGAAAAGAAACAGTTCTTCCTCGTCAATGTGAAACGGAATGCAACCGGGTGGTGGTAGTGGAATTGATGTTCGAAAACATTCTCATGCATTCGGTTGTCCGAAACGGCGCTGCTTCTCCAGTTGCACCAATGGGAACACCATCCCAAGGGCTAATTCAAGGTCAAACGTCATTGGCACTGGAGGTCCTTACGCGATTCCGATTCGAATTTCCACTCGTCGCACAATAGGAAAAGGTGGAGTTATGAAGCCTTGTAAGGTGAGCGGGGAAGGACCGATTTATAGGCGTTTCGAAGCAAGGTAAAAATTGTCTCACCACAACCACTACGCACTCGAACCAAAACAAAAACAGACAGAAGGCAGCGAAATATCAGCACACACAAACACACGTGCCAGCACGTGCACTTCGGTACACGAGACGTCGATCGAAGCAAGCAGCACATGCATCGAAGTGCGATGTGATGCGATGTTTCCCTGACGTCATGCAACATTCGTCTGGGGTGTGCAGCCGTGTAGTGGTGAGCAGGCGGTTTTCGAACACAGAAAATTTCGCTTTCTATCGGCCAGCGCGCTGCTCGGCGATGTTCGGCGCGACGACGTTCGCGTTCGTCAGTGTTGTGCGGGCAATGAAACAGTTAACTTATGTTATGTAAAGTACGCGCTAGCCAGATGCCAGAGAGGGCATAGCGATATTCGTCGGTGTGTGACCTAATCAGCCATCATCACCATCATCATCAGCAGCAGCAGCAGCAAGCAGCTCCATTTGACTTCTGTTTCCACTCCTCGTCAGCTTCGTACACAGCAGAGTGGTGACCTCTCTCTCAACGCTACTACTAAATATTCGTGGCAGTCAGTGTCGTCTGGCAGCAGCCAATCAGTTGGCAAGAAGAAAAGTAGTACGCATCCAGTGTGTGTTGTGTGTACATTAATAGTAGGCAGTGCATGGGCACACAGAAAAAAAAATACAGTGGTTAAAAGTGCTCTGTGACAGAAGATCTGACTGACAGATCGCGCAAGTGAGAGAAGCGAAAAAAAAGAAAATGGATTACGGGAGTGCTTGAATAGAGAAAAATTTATAATTTAGCTATATTTTTATTATATGTAGTTTTCACGTTTCTCTCGTATGTTATTCACTTCATTCCGTCACTTATACCAGTGAACGCACGTTTGCACAACAGTGGCAGGCACATAGCAAAAGCAGTGATCGCACGGCCATGTTTCGATGGTATGGGTGTGTTCGCCCGTAGACAAGTGTACGTGCAGAAGGTCTACAACTGGCGACTGTGCGAGTGTTTTGTATGACGACGGGTGTTTATATGGGCAGTGGAAGAGAGCAGAAAAAATCGAATAAGATTTTGACAGCTCACCGCTTTTGATCAAATAAAAATAAAAAAAGGCGAGTTTTATTGATTATTTCCACGGTGGAGATAAAAATCACGAGCAGAGTGTGAGAGTGCATGGAAATTCTCGGAAAATGAATCTTAGTAGGTCCAGCAAGGAATATGTATGTGGCACGATGGCCACGCAGTGTGAGTGAACAAGTGAGAAGCCAAAGAAATTGTCTAGCAAGATCCTAGCAAAACGGCACGCCAGAGTGTGAATAAAATGGGTGAAATAGTGTCTAGCTCGCTGAAGAGAGCACCGTAGTGAGTGAAAGCATAATACTGGTGGTTCCGGTGGGGGTATTTTCCTGTAGTGCAGTGAAATAATCCACGGTGTTCCGGAAATGTTCTGGATATGACTACAGACGTCAGTCTGCAATGGAGATCGCTCGGATTCAACGGCACGACGGAATCTCAGTCGAGATCTCCCAATGCCCAATCCTTGCCCCTACTCCCTGATCCAGTCCCAGTCAGAAACGGAACAACTTCCAATCGAAAAACTTTACGTAAAACCAACAATAACAACATCCTAAAAAAGGTCAACAAAAACCTCGACAAATCGGTCGCGTCACAGTCGGAAATCATAATCGATGGAAGCAAGTATAACTTGAAGCCCGTCATCAAGCTGAAAGCGGTTCCTTGGCCTCAAAACAATCCCGATAAGAAACCACAGCCGAAGCAGCAGGCCAAAGACATTCCGAACGACAATAATAAGAACAACAACAACACGAAACACGATAGCGACGTTGCGTGCGGTGATAAAAAACGTCGCTCCGCCGGAAAGAGACAGCACTACAATATTGTTGCAGCAGGGGAAAACAATGACGTCGAACCGACGAAGCTGATCCTACGGCGGCGCAACACAACTCCGAACGGAAAACGTTGCATGACAAAAGTCACGGCTACCAATACCAATCCGCAAACGTCATCTCCGACTGGTGCAACAATTCTGAAAAACAGCAACAACAACACGGCGATGTTAGCCACCGCCAGCGATGGAATCGACGAGAACATTGACAATGTTAAAACCACTAGCAATCAACCGAAGCGAACGATCAAACAGGAACCGCAGGAAACGATGCTCCTGGCGACGCAAATCAAACAGGAGCATATCGAAGGTCACCGGAAGTCCAGCCGACGGAGACAGTTCACCGATCGGATCATCGACACCATGTGCATACCGGAGTTCTACTTCAAAGCCAGATGTCGTAGCAAAACGAAAAAAGCCACTTCCAAGAAAAAGAACCCAGTGGCTATAGCGGCAGCTGCTGCAGGTGCATCTTCTACCACCAGAAGCAGCAGCAGCCGAACCACACCGAACAAAATCAAAACAAACAATGCTACCTGTGCAAGTGCCAGCAGCAGCAGCGGAGTTGGGAGAAAGCCGAAAGATACAACAATCACAACAGCGGAGGACAGTTCCATTCCTCGGCTGAATCCGATTTTCCTGTTCGTTAAGCAAGAGGACACCAGGATTGTGGAAGTCCGGTGCGAAGATTATGACAAGCGAAATCGTATACGAATAACTAAGACCTCCAACGGCCTCTGGAGGTCATTCCCACGGACGGATTCCAGTTCGTCGGTGGTATTTTCCCTGTTGCCTAAACCAGGACAATCCAGGTTGAAGGTAGGCGGTCGATTGAAAGCTGGAATACCAAAGTACAAAAAGCTACACAAAAAGAAAAAGAAGCACAAAAAACAGAAACGGTGGAGGAATGTGGAGGATGAGGTTGTGCACGCCGATCAGGACAGTGATGGTTGTTTGGAAGTGCGTGACGTTGAACAGGCGGAACTGTTGAACAAGGACGAGGAAGACGATGACGTTATCGACATAACGCCATTCGACGAACAGGATACTAGTTTGAACCTGAAGGATTTGAGCCAATCAGATGTTACTGTTGAAGATATTAGTAATCAAAATAATTTAACCGTTAATAGCAACAATATCAGTAGTAATAGTGAATGTAATGCAAATAATAGTACCATAAATATCGCCACTAGCCTAGAGGAAGTCAGTACCAATAGTATTAATGCCAACACTAGTAACACAGATAGCAATAAAGACGACGGCAGCGACAATGACGTCGAGCTGATACAAACGGAGGAAGAGGAAGAGGAGGAAGAGGAGGAGGAGGAGGAAGATGAAGGACACCATCCCCAGGAATTAGTGCACCAAGGAACAAACATGACAGGGACAGAATCGAGTGGAGTCGTACGTTGGTCGGAGGAATTGGATAACATCGAGGCACAGATACCATCAACCATCATCTCGGTGCAGGAACTTCAACGTGTTCGCGGCAGTGCGCATGTCAATGGGAACGTCGAACAGCACACCACAACAACGGTGGCGCTCAATAATTTGATTGCACTAAATGAACTTGGGTTTAATCATCAGGAAAACCACGCGAACGAGTGCATTGAGAAAACAATCTCCTATCACTTGGAGTCTCTGCAGGCGGTTGCGGTAGCGGCTGCAGCCGCCGCCGCTGCCAGGAGCAACGGTAAAGGCAGTAGCACCTCTACAACCGCAACAAATTCTAGCAAACATGGCACTGTTAGGTACATCTACGGATGCTGCAGTTGGAGCAGCACTTTCCGCAGCCATTCCTCCTACGGTGGCGGGTGGTGGAACTGCTAGTGTGAGTGCGAAAGAAGTCGGGGAACAAGGTGGCGAACCGTTGCACACATCAACAACTTCCGATGCACCGACTGTGCATGAGATTGACGACGATGGAGACGAAGTGTGCGTTCTGGAGTCGGACCCAACGCCAGCACAGCGGCAGCATCACCAGCAAACAAAAGGACGAAATGAAAATATGTGCCTGGATAGCGCAGTATACGAAAATTGTAAGACGGAATCGGATTGCATCCAGAACGCGGAAGTGCAACCGCACATCACAATCAGTAGTGACAGTGAGCTGGAGGATGATGATCCCAAGCATCATCATCTGAGTGAATTTAACGATTGCAGCGACCTAATCGAAGGAATTCGTGAAATCCAATCCGCCAATCCGGAAGATTTACTGCATGCCAACTGTGGTGAAAATACAATGACTGGTGCCGAATTGCTCGATTCGCTGGTGGAGCAACGGTGTGAAGACAATCATATTTCCGGGACCGATGATCTCAAGAACACTATCTATTCCATATCAGACGATTATAACGACGACGATGATGTGCTCCTGGAACCGGAACCTGTTGCCGACATCATCTCGCGTTTAGGTGAATCGCTCAGTACATCGCCCAAGTGTTTGTCCTTTAACGAGGCTGGTGAAATTGAAGGGCTTACCGGGGATTTATTCGATACCACCCATCATTCGCTGCAGATGGACGACAATCTGCCCAATCCGTTCTCCTCGCAGAATCCCACGCTGGACGAACTGTCCATCACGATAAAGGACCTTACGGATAGTAGTGAACATGCAAATTCTTATTTCAATAGTAGTGCCGAGAAGAATAACAAAGAATCCGATGCACCTATAGTGATTTCACCTGACTCTTGCCAGGAAGAACTACCAAAGGATCTCAGCTGTCGAAAACGTAGTGAAAAGAGTACCGATTCCATAGTGACCCTCTCCCCATCCCCCGACCCATATCCCATAGTTCCGATGCCATTCAGTCGCCGCAACCGAGTGGCCTCCCCGCAGTCCCCCCTTCTCCGGACATATTCCTCCAGCCAAAATCAATCTCCAATTCCGCCATAGAAAATCTCATGTCTCAAGCGTCTTCTACGGCAACTAAACCCCGTCCGGCAAATCAACAGAAAGAACCTCTCGATCTGGGAAAGTGTCGCAAATCTGCTAGTCCAACGGTAAGCTGCTCGGAAGAAGCCAAACGTCAGTCCAGCTCCGAAGACGAACCCAAATCCAAACGAATCAAAACCGATCCGGAGAGTCACAAACCATCCACCTCCACTGGGTCCAGTTCTGGGGCAGCAACGGAAGTATCCGTTTCCATTACCAGTATGGCTGGTGGTAGTGGCAGCAGCCGCAGCACTCCATCCTCTCATCACAATCCGAGTGAATCCACGCGGTTGGTTGAGATGCTAACGTCCGGACACGATCCGGATGCTATCACTCAACTACGCTTGCTTGTTAGCAATCCAGCATGGAAGGTACCTGATCCACTACTAGTGCCAAAGGATCGTCTCAACGCCGTACTAGCTTCCCGGCCCGAGAGATTCCCCTTCTCCTTACCACCCGGCCCGAGCTGCGGTTACCTGAAGCATTCGCGTACCCCAACATCCTACAAGATCCGGATATTTTGGTGATTTCACTTGCCCAACTCGAGAAAATTCTCGAAACCCAAGACGAGCTACAGAAGCTTAAATCCAAGAATGACAGCAGCAAAAAGACCGCTCCTAGCCCGCTGGAGACCTTGAAGCAGACCATCACAGCTCAAGCAGCCAAGCAAAACCCTATGATGAGCTCCTGCTAGCGTCCGGTCTTGCCGGTGATATCGATGCAGCCACTGCAGCAGCATTCAACCAAATGCTCTGGCTGCCTTATCTAGGTCAAATGGGACAATTCGGACCGGAACTCCTCAAAGCGATGATGAACATTCCAAACTCCAACAACAGCCTTACCGATATGTTACCGTTTATGAATCCACGATTCCAAGATCTCTGCGGCATGGCAACCAATCCGATGGACTACAAACGGCAGCTGGAATTCGCCATGTGGCAAGACGCTCTCAGCCAAGTAAACAGTGCCAGTTTGCAACGTAAACAGGATGCGCAGAAAAAGGCAGCAGTCCCCGTCGACCGCAAACCCATCATTCCGCCAAAGACTATTGAACAACAGCGCTCTGTAGCTGCAGTCGCTGCCGCTGCCAGCATGTTCCAGCAGCAAACTCAGAAACCCAGCAAACACAGTTCCGTAATGAACTCCTTGAATCCTCTTTCGATACCTCAGTTCATGACCCCATCGATGCCAAATAACCGTTTCAGCAGCAACAATCGAACCTCAACGATGCAATCTCCATCCTCGCTACAGCAGCAATTCAGCCATTCGGGAATCAAAAACATGCCAAACATGATGAATCAGGCAGCGGCCGCCGCGGCAGCCGCCAGCGCGCAGATGCGACAACAACAAGCCCGACCGCAACTCTCCGTCACCCAGAAGAGCAAACAGAATGCCAACTCGATGTTCCCGAACAATCCCTTCTTTTCCTTCCAACTACCTTCCAAGAATTCCACGAACAGCAACAGCAGCTCACTCGTAAGCTGCAAAAAGATCCCCACAGCCATTCCCGTGAGCAGATGCAGCATCACCAGGAAGAGCAAAAGCCTCGAGTCACCTGCAAATCTCTCATGAATCTCCTCCAACCTGAGAAGCAACAGCAACTGCAACAGAAGCACAGTGTTAACAGCAAATTGGCCAACCTGATGGCACTTCCGGGAATGGAACTGTACGCAACGTCCGGTCAACACGACCAACTTCAGGCAGCAAATGTTGCTGCAACAACAACAGCAGCAACAACAACAGCAACAACAACAACAAATGCTTCAACAACAGCAACAACAGTTGCTACATCAGCAACAATCTCAACAACAACAACAACAACAGCAAGGAAAACTTAAAGTGAAGCCCGGATTACACCTGCTGGATCCGGCGGCCATCCAACGTAGATTGTTGAACACGGACGAGTTGCCCGAAGTGGGCAGCACCACTAGCGGGCTCGACGATTCAACGGACCTGAGCTCCCCGCTGTGGCATCCATTGTTTGGAAGGTGAGTACGGATGTTTTGTTTTATTTTTTTGAAACTTGTGTTGAAAATATGCGCGTTAAGCGTTAAGCTGGCGACGAACGGGTTTAAGTTGTCGAGTGCGTTTGCAAACAAGAACCCATCCGTATCGTGAAGTTGTCACAATATGATGAAATTGAACCCATTTTGGTGGCGTTTTTGGCATTCAATTTGAGCACTATAATTGTTCTGCACTGATGAAAATCGAAAGGTTAAAAGATCATTTCGAATGATGAACTTGTGTTTTGAATATGTTTAAGATTCTGAATGTTACAGACTGGCCTGACAATAG
>JASCZW010009243.1:0-44004 GCA_034211315.2 Aedes japonicus
CCAGTCCCTTAGAAGCATTTGGCATGAAAAGTCACGAGAAATGGATTAGAAATACTTCAGCCACCGCATGACACGGGAAGTTGTCCATTTTGCTCGATTCCTCCCCATGATTATACCTCAAACTCATATGTAATTTAGTTTTATACATTGATGTCACCAATACAACCCTCATTTATACTGTACTAAAGTAAAATTATCCGGAGAATCGAATGAAGATGATACTGGTTTGATTTGACCTTTGGAAGTGGTCCGATTTACCCGAATTCCCCTCATAACGCGGAAACTTATATAACATACGGTTTTGAGTATTGGACCCATAATTTGTATCCCCATTTGCACTGTATTTATGTAAAATTGTCCGCCGAATCCAATAAAGAGGATACCGCTTCGGTTTGACCTTTGTAAGTGGTCCATTTTACCCCAATTCTCCGGATAATTTTACATAAGTACAGTGCAAATGAGGGTTTTATTGGTGACATCAATGTATATAACTAAATGACATATGAGTTTGAGGTATAATCATTGGGAGAATTGGGCAACACGGACAACTTCTCGTGTCGATGGCTGAAACCATCTCCAATCGATTTCTCGTGATTTTTCACACTAAAAATGCTCATCCTAAGGGACTGGAACTAGTGGCCATAAAAAATCCGTTTTTTGGCTCGTTGTTGCCCACATTGCATTGATTTGGCAATATTTTTCACTTGATTGAAAGTTTGTTTCAAACATTTTATAGTAATTGTTCATTGAAGATCTGGAAGTCCAACAACAAACTATGTTTTGTATAGAACTTAATCTTGTTAAAAGAAAAAACCAGAAGAAAGGATCTTAAACAAACGATCTACAGGGTGAGTCGATAATTATTGCAACCCTTTAAAACTAATCTTTTTTCAAAGTTTTCAAAATGCCACCAAAGTTTGCGCAGTTTGTATTTGCAGTGCATTGTTTTAATTCCCTCAATTGTATAGTTACCACCGTGATTGTTGCCGAGATGGAAACAAACCAACCGCCCATGTGTGAGAGGGTTTGGTTCACTCATCTGCAAAATCCTGAACTTTCGTAACGAAACTTACGTCATAAACATGACCTTAAGCTTCTGCCAGGCTATGAAGCTGTCAAAAGACGCATAAAAGTGACTCATTTGACAGTCAATGTGAAGTAATCCTTTCTTGACAAAAGTATGCCTCCTCGGCAGTCGTTTGCCGGTTTGGAGACAATGTCACTTCAGCTGAGATTATTCAGTAGATTTGGTCCTCATAGACATGAATCTACCGAACTGTCCTGAATCTCGAAACATCGATCTCCGAATCTTCGAAAACCTACAGGACCATGATGAAGTAAAAACTTATAAAGACCAAGAAGGGAGTGAAGAACACACTGCAAATGCTCAGGATGTAGACGAGAAATGAGAAAAAAATGTACCGAGAAAGACAGCTTAGGCTCTTATGAGTTCTGGATGGTGATTGAAAATGACCTTAAAAAATTCTGTTAATTGAGGAAAATTTGGGTAAAAACTGGGAAAATCGGTTGTACAAAATTTGATGGGTGGAGTGAAAAGGATGGTGCGAAAAAAAAAAAATAGAAGTTTACACTTTTGGAAAAAGTTGTAGCACAAAAAGTTTCATGGAATTTTCTTATATAACTTATTTTTTTTGGAGCTTGAAAATTGACCGATTTAGAGCAACTTTTCCCTCGTCAACTTAGGGTGTACCATGAAGAAAAGTTTTTCTGTCCTAACTTTTTTATTTCAATTTCCATCGCAAAATTTTGTTCAAAAAAGGTGTATAACTTATAAAGGCGCATATTTTGATATATTAATTTTGCCGCTAGCTTAAACCAAACAATAGTTATTGAAATTTCTCTTCTAAAACCATCCCAGATTCAAATGAAATTTTCTCAAGATACAGAAATAATATACCCTAATTTTTCACATATATTTAACAATATAAATTTTCCTTTCAAATGACGTCTTTCACTTTTTTTTTGTGTTTGCCCCAATCATAAAAATCAACATTTGAAAAAGACGTATTATTTTTAGAAAAACTTCAATAACTATTTATTAAAGCTAGCGGCAAAGTTCGTTTACCAAGATAGGCGTCTTTAAAGTCCTAAAACTTGTCGGAATACAAGTGTACGGTGGGATTTGAAATAAAAATGTTTGGGGCAAAAAAATAAAACATTTTTTATGGTACACCCTAAGTTGATGAGGGAAAATTGCTCTAAATCGGTCAATTTTCAAGCTACAAAAAAAATTATGTATGAAAATTCCATGAAATTTTTTGCACTACAACTTTGCTCAAGAATATAAACGTCTATTTCTGCAAATAAAAATGTTAGTTTTTGTATTTCTGTGAAAATGGGGACTAGCCTAATGTTAATTAACACCAAAAAATGGACCTTAGTAATACAAACCATGTTGTAGAACATAACTTTGCTGTAAAGTTTCAAGTTTAGGGACTGGGAGCATGTTTCATCGTAAATTCGTGATATGGACCATAGTGCAATGAAGTGTTGCATAAGGCTGTGTTATGAAACTCATGTAGCTATCAAATTTAAAACATAGCTGGTAATGAGAACGAAAAACATCGCATTCGCATTCATAAGATAAAAGTATGAAAATCAAACCGATTCCTTGTGGCTAAATTTCATGAGGACCTTCTTAAGATTTTTTTTCTCAGTGTACCCCTCTGGCTCAAATATGATCCAAATCAATCAACGTTTACCCATTTCCAAACCAAGTTAAAGTTTGTATGAGAAAAACTATCAAAATGCATGAAGAAAGATTACGGTTTCAGTTCTTACCAGTAGGTGACGCAGTAAGAGTTTTGTATCGCTGCACTGAAAAATTATTTTCTTAAATTAGCTTCAGCTCGTTCCGTAAACATGGATTTTGTACATAAAACAAATGTCTCGTGTATTATACGTAACATTGATTTAGCTTTTTATCTGGTGAAATGCTATCATCACACCTCATTGTATAATGCACGATAGTAAACGAATTTCGTGAAGACCAGTTAATTGCTGCTTCTCTTTTATCGTACTCATGCAAGATGATGCTACTGGGATGGGCGAGAATCAAGGCATAGTGAGATCAACCACGGATTCAGTAGCAGTTCTTTCCAAAAATATAGGATCAAATCCCATATCAGAAACATTAAAAAATCGCTAGACAACGCCAGGTGGTTGCGCTTATTTTTAATTACATTTCGAGTCGATAAAGTAGATCTGCTGTCATTCGTGCAATCACCAGAGAGACGTTTCTTTTTTATTTGTAACAAAATATTCTTAGCTCTTTGTATTGTTTTTGTAAAATGCATGAAAGTTCTTCCTGTTTCAACAAATGCTTCGTCCTTTTGACAGTTGCACGTGAGCTATTAATTACGAAGGAAGTTTCATAAAAACAAAAAATTAGTTTCGTTGTAGAAACCAACCGAATAGGTTCGTTAGTTCTACCTAAATTTCATAATTTAAACTAAAATAAATTCTCAGTGTGCTTCTACCAACAATCAAATATAATGTCAAAATCTTGGTGAGGGAACAGAAAAGAAACCTTGCGCTAAAGCTCTGGAATATATATTGCTAATTAAATAAGAACAAAGCATTTTGCAAAACGCATCTTTTCTACTTTTTCAAATTCGAATGGATGAAACCTACTGAATACCAAACACATAGCAACCCTTATTCTCCCGAAACAAAAGAAAATCAGATTCAAATGGACGTTCAGCTAGAATCCTGCAGATTTAAGTTTGTTCCAGTTTTATTCCATTGGATTTGGCCCAGAAGTCTTGGAATGCGAGTGTTTGACAGACAAGAATTAGAATTTCGTGTGGACCAAAGCTCTCCACCCAAGCATAGATAAAGTTGCAGGAAACAATAAACCACTGTCTGCTGAAATATCTCGTTAAAACAAGATGAACTTCAACTCATTGTCTGCAATTCCATTGAGATTTTTCCATATGAAGTCATTTTTTGCCACAACTTAACGCTGACTTCCAGGTTCAGTTCCAGTGCCAGCGTTTTATTTGCAAAACTGGCACGTGCCTCTGGGCGCACATAGCCATGTCATCAAACATTAACATACATTTGAATAATTTTCATCCGCTTTCCCGGAAAGATTATACGATCCTGCAACGACAACTCTGAGCTGGTCCCCGGCTTTCCGACGAATCCTTTTCTTTCTATTTACCGAAAGCACTAAACTTCTTTCACATCGGACGCAGAATGGAACGGAAACTTACATCGAAAGTAGAGTACTCAGGGACTAATCCCGGACAGACCCAACTCGATTTTCCCAGTCGGCAGCTCGTCGTCGTCGGCATGTCCAATAAGGGGCTTGGAAAATTTTAAATCCGGCGATAAAAGTACACTTTATTCGTTTTCCTTGAATCCACTAGCCGATGTCGTGTTCTGTGCTAAGACGATTTTCCAGTTCTTAGAATTCCTTTCGTTTCACTTGCCCATCCCTGGGGTGAGCGGGAGACATTTTAAGATGTTCCCACCGATTTTCTGTTTTGTTTGTTAGGATCCATCAACACCTCAACCTAGGCTGCAAGGAGGGTAGAGGATGACTCTTTTATCAGAACTGTAAATCAGAGTCACCGGAGCAAATCCGGAACCGGTGTAAAAGAACCCGTGAAAAACTGTTTACATTTGGACAAATACCGGCTTTGGGAACCTTCTCAAAAACCTCCTACAAATGTAGACGTGAGCCATTCGTGGGTGAAAGCGCCTAACATCTCCGTCGCTGGTTTTGTTTGGCAAGATTCAAGCCCCGAGGCAATCCTTTCCACTCTTGAGCTGAAGCCGGAGATTCGTCGTGAGCGCTTAATCCTTTTTGCAGCAACAGCCTCCCGAGCCAGCCGGCAGACAAGAGAGCCTCTCATTAATTAATGTTAATTGGAAGTGTGTTGTATAAATTTACATCAATTTACGCCTCATTAGCAGAGGGATCCCGTGCCGAGAAGGATCTTCGTCAGAGGGGAAGCAGTGAGACGGAGTGAGAGCGAACGTGTGTTGCTCGGCGTTGTTGAAGGGGGTGGAAAATGATTATGATGGACAGCGGATGAAAAACCATATTGTTGATGAATGATAAAAGTCAGTGAAATGTCTGAACCAATTAGTCTTGGTGACTATGCAAGAGTCCTTTAAAAGTTTGTTTTGTTTTTTTTTTCTGACAAAACCATCAATATTTACATAATTTAAATATGAATTTCTAAAAATTGACTTACAAAAGTAAGCCCATAGTCTCGTTTTGTTGGCTTTGATACAAAGCAGATATTCTTTTAAAGCTTTATATATTTTCCTCATAGATCAGAAATCAGAGAAATTTCGCCAAACAGAGAAATTCTGTGAAAGGAATAATGAAAACTACTTCACGTCACTTTCGACACTTAAAAACGTGCATTCCTTGTTATACGTCAAAGGTGAATAATGTCTCTTGTGAATATTATAATTTTATAGTGTGTACTAATCCATCTAGGCAATTAATATTTATTATTTGGTGTGAAGAAAACATTCGTCTACTTCAGTGACAGTGACAGTTAATGGTGCAGGGTCCTTTTAGGACATGATCCTGCAGTGGATTACAAGCATTCCAAGATCCTGATCGACTGTTTACAATTTAACGGAAACTTGGCAGGCTTCTTCCATTTTCTTAGAGATGCCACTTTGCCATTGTACACTGAAAAAATATTTCACTTAACTACTGAAAACACATGAAGATATTTTCCAATGCTAAAATAAGTGACTTTTACATGATTATCACATATAAAAAAGGAATTCTACTTGACTAATCATTTACATTTCACTTGACACGTGAGATTCACTTGATTTTGCAAAGCATTTTTCACTTCCTCAATCACTTGAAAACTAAGTGAATGGATATTTTTACCTGATTATGTGATTGTCTTTTGGATGAAGCTCCACATTTTTTTTCACAACTACGTTTCGAAAAGGGCCTGTGTAAAAATGGTATTGATGGTCAAAGAAAATGTTGAGATCCAAACGGTTTGTTTGATTGGTAAGGTGTGGCCCAGGTAGAATTGGAACATATTTTGGATATACATTAACAAAATAGTATTCTGTTTGATTAAAATGTTCGACTTCATGCGAACTTCATAGGGAAAATACAAAAAAAATAATCGTCTTGATTTCGAAAGAATTTTTCCGGAATACGTTTCATTAAGTGGCGCACATTATTCTTCCCATAGTTTGGCAATCTTATTCAACTCGATTCATTGATGCTTTTGACGACACTGCCATTCACCTTCAGCTTCCTCTTCATAATAGCCCAGAATCTCTCTATCGGTCTGAGCTGGGGACAGTATGGTGGATTGAGTTTTTTTCGGTATAAACTGAATCCCGTTGGTTTCATACCACTGAAGCACTGTTTGACTGTAATGACAGCTTGCAAGATCTGGCCAAAACATGACAAGTTGTGGGATCTGATGAATGGCAATATTCGCTTTTGAAGACATTCCGTTCTGTACAGCTCTGAATTGAATATCTTTTGGCCAAATCGCCTTAATGTCCTTGATGACTTTGTTCCACTTGCTTTGAGGCTTGCGATCCATCGACAACGTTTCTTTGTACTTTTTTAAAACATGCCACTCGGTGTTTCGGAGGAAAACCCAACACTTTAGCAAGTATTGGCCCAGACAACGAAGGGTTTTCCAAATGATTGCGCACAATTATTTTTCTACTTTCTTCTCCCATTTTATAGTTCTCTGAAACACGATCGAACTAAACAACGAAAAAAAACTTCTGATGTTGTTCTTGTTATAGGAAACACATAAGCTATCATAGTTTACAAATCTGACTACTAGGGTCGCTGTACGAATCAAAAATGTTTGTTCCAATACTAAATGGACCACATCTTATCATGTCTACGCCAAAGTTGAAGTTAATATTTTGTTAATAACAAATTTAAAAAAATGTCCAACTACACAGAAAAAAAAAAAACATTATAAACCTTTGAAGTGGTGGTTAGTTAATCCATCCATGACCGTTTACTAGGAAGTTATGCACAAAACAAATACCGATGGTGTTACTATGTATCTTGATTCAAACAGTAGAAAAAAAATGCGTAGGCATGGTAACCACACCTTCATACACATTACAGTTATACCTCGATATAACGTAACTCAATTTTTAGAGACTTAGTCGACCTTCTCAAATTATAAGTTGTGCATTAATAAAGCGTTTTAACAGCTAGCTTCCTACTACACACACAAAAATAAACAATCTACAGAAAACGGACATTTGACGCCATATACAAACCATGTTAAAGCATTGAACGCAACAACGCAACATCCATCTACCAACTACAGCCGACCAGCAACATCATTATCATCATCGTTCAGCTCAACGTTTAGCCGGTACACGCGGCCACTCATCGTCGCTCGGCATCAGCAGATCAGTGATACATGTAAGATAAGTTTTTGTTTCTCGCCCTTCTGAATTCATTTTAATCGTATTGTGTGTGTGAGTGTGGAGAGTGACTGAGAGTGTGTGAGAGAGTGTGCTTAGGTTTAGTTTGTTTATCTGTAATTGTCCTTGGGTTGTCTATTTTCGGCCCAAAACGAAACCTCTCAATATTTACCAGATTTCAAACTATCTGACGAAACAATTCTCGGCCGTGACCGAGATAATTAAGGTGAGACCCAATAAACTAAAAGTCGTTGTGTCCAACCTTAAACACGCCAACGAACTTGCTGTCTCTCAATTTTTTATACTGGAGTATTAAGTGTACATCCCAGCTCGAGGTATTGAGATAGAAGGTGTGGTCTCCGAAAGAGTCTGACCCCTGAGATCCTGTTGAAGAAGGGGGTTAGTCGATTTAAGAACCATCTGCTTCCTTCAGTCAAGATACTTGATGTGCGCAAACTAGGCACAGGATCGATCACTAAGGGTGAAAAGAAATTTACCCACTCAGACTCGTTTCGCGTGACTTTTTCTGGTTCAGCCCTCCCTCAATACGTCGAGTAGGGAAAACTTCAACTACCTGTGCGGTTATTTGTTCCTGATCTGCGAAAAATGCAAGCAGATGGGGCATACGACCTCCCATTGCAGCAATAAGGCACGCTGCTCTAATTGTGGGGAGAAACGCCTTGCGCCTTGCGCCTGCGCAGACAGCACACCAAAATGCGCTTTCTGTAAGGGTACTCCTCCTCATGCTCTCTCGTTATGCCCGGCGTACAAAAAACGCTGGGAACAATTAGAACGCTCACTTAACAGCGTTCCAGGCAATCTTTTGCTGAAATGTTGAAAAAAGCCTCACCATCACCCAGTGCCAATACAAATCCCTTTGCTCCTCTGTCAGATAACGAGTCTGACTTTGATTCGGCTGAAGAGGGAACACCGTTCACTTTTCCGGAAGGTGCTTCAAGGAAGCAAAGACACGTCCGCCCACGGAAAGTTGCTGAAAAGAAGCCCAAGACCAGCTTGCCCATTTCAAAATAAGGTGAAAAGAAGGATAAAACAATTCCTTCTGGTTTCCGTAGTACTAACTACACCCAGGACTTTCCATCTCTCCCGGGGACATCCAAAACCCCTGAAGCCCCTATTTTAAGAACAGAAGCCCGCTCCTCAATTTGATGACATTGCCGAAGGTAACTTCAAGTACCTCGAAATTTTGACCCTCTCAAAAGCATTGTTTTGGCAATGCTTCCAACAGTGAAGACTTTTTTGAAGCAATTGACCATTAAGTGGCCCCTCCTTGCAGCTATCATTTCCTTCGATGGATAATTCTCCAAATGAGGTCGGGGATTTGATCACTGTTCTACAGTGGAATTGTCGAAGTTTGATTCCTAAATTGGAATCATTTAAATTTTTAGCTCACACTACCGGTTGTGATGCATTCGCTCTTTGTGAAACATGGCTCTCTTCCGAAATCAATCTTCCGATTCATGATTTCAATATTATTCGTCTTGATCGTGAGGATTCGCGTGAAGGGGGAGTACTTTTGGGGATCAAAAAGTGCTACACCTTCTGTAGAGTGAATTTTCCTCCTATTCCAGGTATTGAAGTTGTCGCATGTCAGGCTGTTATTAAAAATAAAAGCCTTTGCATTGCTTCCGTTTATATTCCTCCTAGAACCTCAGTTAACCGAAAACAACTTTCAGATATTTGCTTGGTTCTTCCTGCGCCGCGGTTGGTCATGGGAGATTTTAACTCTTACGGTACAGGCTGGGGAGAACTGTACGATGACAACCGGTCTTCTTTGATATATGACCTCTGTGACAACTTCAATATGACAGTACTTAACAATGGAGAAGTAACACGTTTGGCTGGTACATCCTCAGTTGGTAGTAGATTAGACCTCACACTTTGTTCGAATTCATTATCGTTGGATTGCACATGGAATGTGATTCAAGATCCACATGGTAGTGATCATTTGCCCATACAAATTTCGGTTGCCACCGGGTTCAATCCGTCAAAATCTGTCAACGTCACGTATGATCTTACCCGTCACATCGATTGGACAAAGTTTAGGACTGCAGTAGATGAAGCCGTAACGACGGTAGAAAAGCTTTCACCGCTGGAAGAGTATTACTTCCTCTCCAACCTGATCTTCATGGGTGGGATCAGCAATGCATCGAGGTTTACCGTAAAAAGACACCTGAGCACTCCGAAGTATACACGGCTCTCGAACGCAAACTTGAGAGCCTCATCAAGGCCAAGAAACGCGGATACTGGCGAAGATTCGTGAACGGGCTATCGCGCGAAACGTCGATGAGTACTCTTTGGACCACGGCGTGAAGGTTGCGTAACAGAACTACGAACAACGAGAGCGAGGAGTACTCGGACCAATGGATCCTCAAGTTCGCGCGAAAAGTGTGTCCAGATTCTGTGCCGGCACGGATGATTCCTCGCGAAAACACGACTTCGATAGATGAGATCAGCCAGCCCTTTTCAATGGTAGAAATCTCTCTCGCACTCCTTTCGTGTGGCAATACGGCTTCAGGGGCTGATAGGATCAAGTTCAACTTGCTTAAGAACCTCCCAGACGTCACTAAGAGGCGCATGTTGAGCTTGTTTAATCAGTTTCTGGAACTCAACATTGTACCGGATGATTGGAGATGGGTGAGAGTTATTGCCATTCAAAAACCTGGTAAGCCCGCGTCCGACCACAACTTCTATCGACCCATTGCAATGTTATCTTGTACTCGAAAGTTGTTGGAGAAAATGATCCTTTTCCGTCTGGACGAATGGGTTGAGACGAATAGCCTGCTTTCAGATACTCAATATGGTTTCCGTAGGGGTAAGGGAACGAACGACTGTCTCGCGTTGCTTTCCACAGATATTCAGTTAGCTTTTGCTAGAAAAGAGCAAATGGCTTCTGTATTCTTGGACATAGAGGGGCTTTTGATTCAGCATCTGTAGAAGTTCTTTCGGATAAACTTCACGCTTGTGGTTTTTCACCACTAATGAACATTTTTTTGTACAATTTGCTGTTAGAGCAACATATGAGCTTTTCTCATGGAAACTCTACAGCTTTTCGATTTAGCTACATGGGTCTCCCCCAGGGATCCTGTTTGAGCCCCCTTTTGTATAACTTTTATGTCAAAGACATTGACGGTAGTCTAGGTGATAATTGTACGTTGAGACAACTTGCAGATGACGGCGTAGTGTCTGTCACGGGACCCAATGGGGTCGATCTGCAAGGACCCTTACAGGATACCTTGGACAATTTGTCTACTTGGGCTCTAGAGCTAGGTATCGAATTCTCTACGGAGAAAACTGAGTTGGTAGTTTTTTCTAGGAAGCATAACCCAGCACAACCGAAGCTTCAAATTTGTGGTAAGCCGATAACTCATTCCATGTCCTTTAAATATCTTAGGGTTTGGTTCGATTCAAAGTGCACCTGGAGATTTCACATTGAGTATCTGAAGCGAGAGTGCCAGCAAAGGGTCAACTTTTTTGGCACAATTACCGGAACCTGGTGGGAAGCTCACCCACAAGATCTTCTAACGTTGTACCGGACAACGGTTTTGTCGGTTATTGAATACGGTAGTTTTTGATATTAGTCAACGGCTCGGTCGCACATCATCAAATTGGAACGTATTCAGTATCGGTGTCTTCGTATCGCGTTAGGTTGCATGCACTCGACTCACACCATGAGTCTTGAAGTGCTGGCTGGCATGTTGCCACTCTCGGATCGGTTATCAGAATTATGTATCCGGCTCCTCTCCAGGTGTGAGGTTATGAACCCCCAGGTGATCAAATGCTTTGAGAAGCTCCTTGAGTTGAATCCTCAAATCCGCTTCATGACCTTGTACCATTTGTACATAACACAGGATGTCAGCCCTTCGCCGAACATTTCCAATCGTGTTTGTTTCTCCGATTTCGACAATTCGGTTAATTTTGATTTATCCATGAAGCAGGAGCTTCATGGAATCCCAGAGCATCATCGTCCTATAATTGCTCCTGTGATATTTGCTGCAAAGTTTGGCCAAGTTGATTCCACTAAATCGTTCATTACTGACGGATCTTTGAAGGAGGAGTCAGCAGGGTTTGGTATATTTAATAAAATTCATAGCGCTAATCATAAACTCCAAGCTCATTGTTCCGTTTATGTCGCTGAATTAGCGGCAATACATTTTACGCTATAAATTATTGCCTCACTTATACTGAATCCGTATTTCATTTTCACGAATAGTCTCAGTTCTATAGAGGCTATTCGTTTCTTGAGGCCGGTAAAGCATTCCTCGTACTTTTTCATAAAAATAGAGGAGCTTCTGAGTGCTTTATCTTCGCGTTATTTCATCATCACTTTTGTTTGGGTCCCATCTCATTGTTCAATTCCGGGCAATGAGAGAGCGGACTCGCTTGCAAAGGTGGGTGCTATGGAAGGCGATATTTATGATCGACAAATCGTCTTCACTGAATTTTTCCTATTTTTCGTCGACAGTCACTCGTCTGCTGGCAGTATAACTAGAGTAAAGAAGATTTGGAGCGATGGCTACATGCTATCATCCCAAAGGTGTTGAAGGAATTTTGAATCGACATCGTGTGATGCCTCGCTTAATGTCCAATCATTAGTCTTTGAACGCTCATTTATACCGGGTTGGGCTGAGCGACAGCAATCTCTGTGAGTGTGGACAAGGCTATCAGGACGCAGATCACATTATTTGGTCTTGTGCTGAACATTGTGGAGTCAGATCGGGGCTTTATGATTCCCTTCGGGCTCGAGATAGACAACCCAATGTGTCGGTTAGAGATATTTTCACTGTACGTGATTTGGAGTACATGAAACTCATTTATGTGTTTTTGACACCATTAGCCTTAGTTTGTAGTTTACGTAACCTGTGTGTTTGCTATAAGTTTTTTATTGTTTTTTTTTTTGACGTAGGAAGACGTCTATGTTTTCTATGCTGGGGTACAATTTAAAATAGAAAACGCTTTGCGACCGTCACGAAAAATGGTGAAGTTCTGAGCGTTTATATTTAAGTACTTTCTCAATTTTTTTTCTAGATTATCGAGATTTTCAGCCTCGGGCTGGTTCATCTCCCGTCGTAGTCAGTCAAACACCACTTTTGGGCATTTTCGTAACATCTCCGGGGGTGAAATTCGAACTCGTGACTTAGGCGTGAGAGGTATAGATGTTTACCAATACGCCGGGGCCGCCCCCCACTTTCTCAAAATATGTTCAAAAGTTTGGAACCAATGGTTTGAAAATAATGCTACGCATCAATTGCAATGGAGAGCATTTTGATATCGGTTTACAAACTTTATAAACCCCTTCAGGCCAATGAGGTCATATATGACACTGAAAGAAAAATAGCTGTTTAAAATCACAGACTGGATAAAAGTTCACTTAGTCTTCCGCAAATTTGTTCAACAGTAATTCTTCTATCTGAAAATTAAACGTATCAGTTTAAGGCCTAATTAACGACCTAGATCATCCTGAATTTGAAGAAGTTCAGGAAGAAAGAATAAATGACTTATTAATAGTGCAAAGTGGTGTTTAAGAATACGGTACGTATGCATACGTATTATTAAATTCTTGCTGAAATACGTTAACTATTTTTGTCTCTATCTGGGATGTTCTGGACTATCTAAAACGTATTCGAATTCAGAGCTTCAGATCAACAGTTGAAACAGAAGGTTTATAACCAATGAAAGGTGAAGCAATGTTTTCAAACATATTGAATGAGCCTTTTGGAAGGTCAACAGTCATTATTTGATAGTTTTGTGATGTTCTAGGTCATCTAAGCTGTCTTTGAGTTCAGAACTAAAGATTTACTTTAGTAACTATAGCTTTTTATGCTTTACAAAGCTACGTCACGTATTCAACCATATTCAGTGAATATTATCGAATGAAAAAAAAAATCATCATGAGATAAGCTGGGATAATCTAGGAAATCCAAATTGTCCTTGAGTTCAGAACATAAAATCTACCATTGGAACAGTAGATTTTTGGGATTTCAGAGGGACAATATATATTAAGGAATATTCAGTGATTAGTGTGGCAGTCAGCAGACATAATGCGACAATCTTGGAATATTCGAGATCATCCAAACTGTCCGTAAGCTCATCACATAATATCTACTGTTATAACAGTTGTTTTTGGGTTATATAAGGTGACTATATGCATTCAAACATTTTCAATGAATCTTTTCGAAGGTAAACAGTCTTTATTTCATAATTTTGTGATCATCTAGGTAATCCAAACCGTCTGGAAGTTAAAAGATCGAAATCTACAGTAGAAACAGTAGTTTTTTGGGCTATACCAAGTGACGTCTCGTATTCAAGAATATTCAGAGAATATTTTCGAACACAAATTTATTTTCTGTGTCGTCCAAACTGTGACGACATTCAAAACTTAAGATTACAGCTGTAACATTAATTTTTAGGCAACACAAAGTTACATAAAATATTGAAACATATTCAAATAATATTTCAGAGGTCAACAAACATTATACAGCAAGATGACAATTTCTAGGTTATCCAAACTATCGTTGAGATCAGAACAAAGGACCCACAGTTGTAATAAAAGTTTTTTGGGCTATGCAAAACTACGTTGTGTATTGGAATCCATTTGTTGAATATTTTGGATGAGCAACAAACATTATTAGATAATTTTTTGATGTTCTAGGTTATCCAAACTTTTTTGGAACTCAGAATTGAAAATCTTCAGCTTTAACTGTTGCTTTTTGGACAATATGTATTTAAACAAATTAAGTGAGTCTTCAGGAAGGTGAACATATATAATGAGATATCTTGAGATGTTCTTGGTCACCAAAACTGACTTTGAGTTCAGAAGTTAGGATCTGCAGTTAAAACATTAGCTTTATAAGGCAATATGCTTTCAAATACATTCAGTAAATCTAATGTAAGGTCAACAGGGGATGTCAACAGGTTTTTTGGGATGTTGAAGTTCATAGAAGCTGACTATGAGTTCAGAACTTAAAATATACAATAGTAACTGTAGTTTTTTAGGCTTTGCAAAGCTACAACAAATATTCAAACATATTCAATGAATACTCTGAACGTCCACAGACATCATAGGATGATCTTGTTAGTTTCAGTTCATTCAACACTTAAGGTCTATAATTGTTATAGTAGCTTTATGGGTTATAGAAAGTTACGGTAATTTGTTTGGCTTAGAATATCCCAAAATTATCCAATGGTCTTCCAGGACATTTATTTTATATGTTTGAATACATATCATAACATGATATAGCGGATAAAGCTACTGTTAAAAGTGTAGATCTTAAGCTCTGAACTTCAGGAAAGTTTGGACGACCTAACACATCTCAAAAAACTATATCGTACGTTTTTCAATCATTTCTATGCTATTGTTCAAAAAATTAATCAGAATGCACGAAATGTCTTGCATAATAACACTTGGAAATAAATTAGGCCTAAAAATGTCAATGCAAAGAACATTGTAATGTACAATCTAAATGACTAAGATTTAAATGCATCGTCCTACCACAGAGAACAGACATCCAGATTCGAAATTTTTTTTCCCAATTTACTGTGTGAATTTTTAAAAGCAAACCGGTGGAATATGAGCGCAGTCTAGTCTAGGTTTCACCAAACTAAAATTGACAGGCTATCAAATCTCAAGGCGCGTAGGTGGCGCCATCAACATACAAATCACCAAAACTAACAAAAACAAGTAACTGTAATTTTAAAATGGCAGTTACAGAAATTTACACAGGGAGGGCACTCTTGCTTGGATATCTGTTCTCTGTGGTCTTACGTCATCATTTTGAACAACCCAATGAGGCTGTACCTTGTAGTTTTTCTTTCTTAAAAATGTTCAAGTCAAAAAATATAATCAAAAAAGTTATAGTTATAAGTTTATAGCCAATTCCTAATTAAAATAAACGTGTTTTGTAAACCCTACGTCAAATTTCCGCCCATCTTCCAATCCGTTAATCTGTTATTCTTATTAACCTCGAGACGGCCGCAAGTAATCGGTTCTCTCCCAACAAACGTTAGTTTTAGGAAATGGTTTATATAAATATGGCGCTGTAAAGTTGATGCAATTTAGCATGTGGAAATAAATGATCTTAAAAGAAGCAAATTAAATCGTCGTTCAAATCTGTGCACATCATCTGTTGTGATACACAGCTAATTTTTCTATACCATTTCAAGGTGATAAGCTACTATGACAAGTAACCATCATCGCATGATTTAGGGTATTATGTATCCCAGTAAGGAAGAATGTGTCGTACAAATCGCACTACCTAACGAAGGCATAGAGACCTTATTTCAAAGGGCTGTAAAAGCCTTTTATCGGAAAATATTGTTCTTGTGCTAAAAAAGTCAGCACAGTTAATGTTCAGAGGTTTCGCATTCCTCATTTCAAAAGCGAAAAATATCAGCTCCGAATAAAATCATCTGTATCTCGGTAACGGATTGACGTAAATTTAAGTTAAATACTTCAAAAGAAAGATAATTTATTGCCCATTATCATTATTGCCCAAAATCTCTCGATGGGTCGGAACGTCGGGCAGTTGGGTGGATTTATGTTTTTATCGATAAAATCTACGTTGCTATCGCGGAATCACAGGATGACATCCCCGCTGTAGTGGCAACTTGCCAAATCTGGCCAAAACTTCATGGAACCTTTATGGGCTTTAATGAAAGGTAGTACACGGTTTTTGAGGCATTCTTCGAGCGTGTACAGCTTCGAGTCCATCGTCTTATTCGTCGCGAGCACTTTGGTCTTTGCTCCGCAGCTGCATATCCCTTGCCAAATCATCAGTTTTTAGGCAAATTTGTCCATAAAAGCAAACTTAAACTTCGCAGGAACATCTCCTCCGAAATCCATTTTGACGTATTTTATCATCTGAGCTCGAGTTTTGGTGACGAAACTTTGCTTCAACGTTCTGTTTGGTTACTTGGTGGCTCGATAAGAACGATACCCGGCTTGCAAACGAATTCTTCGAACGATACTACGTTCGCTCCTCTCGGCTTCCATCTGGAATAACTTTTGACTTACTGAACGAAACACAATGAAATTTATACCACAGAAAGTGAGCCTAGGTAAACAAATCGCTGCAGAATAATTCTTTCAAATGTCACTTTCCGTGCCGCTGCAACACAATAAGCGATTCCGGATTCTAACTGGACAGAACTTTAGATGATATTTAACCATACAATATCCTGTAATTAGGTCTGTGTATGTGCACATGTCATTTTTTGACAAAACGAAAAGCTCCTGTGTATTTGATATGTTAGGCGTAATGAACTGTCTATGCTATGAAGTTGAATTTTACTTGTATTTTCGAAACTGTGTGCCCTTATCAACTTAAGAGATGCACAAACAGACCAATAACCTCTAATTCCGCGAATCATGCTCGTTAAAATCCGAAAGGAAAATCAATTTCAATGATACATCTTTTGAACATTCGACGGGGGAAATTTCCCGAAGAGTTTCATGCTAGCTAACAGAAGAACCAAAATCTATTAAATCAACATCATTGACTATGCGCTAAGCAAATTCATTGCTCATAAGATGAGTTCAATTTGTCGAATCGGATCCAAATCTGTTCTACCATGCTTCCAATCTATAACTTTTGGATCCTCTAACAAGAAAAAAAAACCCGAATCACCCTCAAGCTGAAGATAAAGCAGTTCCTTCACGTCTCTTCTATGGGAAAAGCACTATCCCTAACATCACACCACATTTTTTCCCGCTCTTAAAACCTCCCCCTCCCCAGTTCTATCCCAAACGGGCCCAGATTGGAAGATTTCGATACACTGGAAAAGAAGATGCAGCAAGGGAGTAGCCATCGTTCAATCTGTACAATATCTGCATCTCATTTCCCCCCGCTCAAGCGCAGACAAACTTATCCGAAAGGGAGTTTCAACATGCCACTGGAAGAATTTCCTCCGACGCCCAGAAGAAGGATTGTACTTGATTGAACGCTCCGTGTCGATCGATCATTTTGGATGGCGTTTGAATTTGAAAGTATAAATAAAGCTTACCCCCTACTAGCAATCGGGCAATCGGGCAGCAATCACCAACCTGAAAATAGAAAAAAAAAACCGAAAGCATTGATTAGAAATAGCACATTTTCAACTTTTCCGACAATCGCAATAAACAGACATTCTCCCAATTCGACCATAATTCCAGCATCATCCAAACTATCCCCGTCGACGCCCGAACAAACTTCTCCGTCGTTTTTCGATGGGCTGTCTGTGAAAAGGAAACCTTTCTTGCGAGGGTCAATTGAAGTGCTTAAGGGGGGGAAGGGGAATGGTCAGTCAATACCGAGGAGGGTTCCCCGGTGTCCTGTTAAGGGTTCTACAAAAATAAAAACTGTCCGGTGAAAATGTCGAGCAATTCAAGGAAACTTTTTCCACCGCAAGAGTGTAGAGTTGACAGAATGGGCAAACGATGGAGTTTGGGACGTGCGAGTTTTGCCGACTCGATAGGACTCGATGGGCAATAACCATTATCATTTTGGTCACCTCTTTGATGCCATTAGAATGGAAGTGATGGTTGGTGTATAGGGTAAAAAAAAAACATACTTAAGCGCGTCGTTGTCCTCGCCCCGAAACGTGATGCATGCGGAAAATGACCGCATGAAATGAGTTTGAAAATTTTCCTATTGGTGCCATCACCTCTCTGTATTTGAACTTTTCTCACCAAAACTGGAAGGCTGGAGGAAAAAGTATTCCTTTGTCACTGTGCTACGAATCCATTCCCAGGAGCCTGTAACATCTGAGTGAGTGGACGATAGAATAGTGTCTCAGTTGTTAATCCTAGGGACCGTTCCATTTCAACCGGGAGCTATTACCACTTGAGGCAGTAGACCAACTTTTGGTGCACATGTGAATTGCTTCCACACTTCCTTTTTTTTCCTCATCCTCACAGAAACTATCATCAACGCGCAATGTGAATCTTTACGTTTTTTTTTGCTTTCTCATCCACTGGTGTCATGTTGGCTATGGACGGCTGTTGGACTCGTAGGAGTTGCCACGACGACGACATGGCCATTCGATTTGCAGTCCAGGTGCATGTTCTTGCTGGCCGGTCTCGTGAATGGCTTGAATATTATATTGCATCATGGTCGCAGCAGCCACCGGCATCAGGCACCATCTGTCATAAATGGCCGCAGTTCAACCGAAAAGAGAGGGTTTGTACTCGGGACCAGTGCAGAACAGGTGCTCCAACTTCGCTCCGAGTTCACCACATATGTTCGCACACTCCGCATGGGGAGCAGGGTAGGTTGGGACAGGGCGGAAAAAATGAAGGCGTGTACGACTATTTGATGAAGTGAAGACACGTGAGCATGATCTGTATAATAGATTATCGGGCTGGGGGATTATACGGAACAGGACGGCGGGGAGGCGAAATACGAAGAGGACAATGTTGAAAAGTATACCGCAACCAAACCAACTGGATGGAAATTGCTTTTCCCACTTATGGTTCGGAAAAAAAAAAGTTGGACGTGAGTGGCGTACGTTGGCCAGATATATGGTGAATGGGAAAAGTTGATTCACTGTCGGTCGCTGGGTTCTATTCAAGCATGTTGGAGAGTTGATGGTTTAGTTTGGCAGTAAAATTGAGAAAATGGGATGAAATTGCCAGAGTACGCCGATGGGTGAAGATATGTGGTTGGTTTTATTTATTGATCATGTTCGGGTACTTTTGGAAGGCACTCCTGAATGCTTTCCATGTCGACGGCAGTATGATCAAGGAGATTTCAGATAACCAGTAAAGCACACAGAACTATGACTGCAATCGAATGTACTGTCCGGCGGTGTCATGGTTGCCATCGAATAGTATTTCATTGTTGATCTCTGAAGCTGGTGAGATTGGGCTTGTGATTAATGCGTTGAAAACAAAATACATAAACGGAAGACCACGAGTTCCGATCGACGGTGATAAAATAGAATAGAATAGTAGACGAATTCGTGTACCTGGGCTCATTGGTGACCGCCGATAACGACCCCAGTAGACAAATAAAAAGGCGCATTATGGTGACAATCGTGCCTTTTTCGGATTTCGAAGGACGCTGAGATGTGCTATACACATTTCGTCAACAAAGTAATTCTCTTTCAAACTTTTTTGTTTTGATAGATAAAAATACAGCATTAAATGCACTAAAACTTTGTAGAAAATCATTTTTAATGTGCAATCGTTGCGAAGATGGCGTCGAAAGAACAGCAGCGGCACAAAGACATTTTGAGCACGCACATCGAAAATCCGGATCTTTCTCATTATGCCATCAGCAAGAACCTGTAAATGGTACATTCTACGGTGTCTCGTGTTTTAAATCGGTACCACGAACGTTTGACCATCTGTCGGAAATTAAAAAGAGGCCAAAATGGTTCTCCGTATAGTGTTAAGGATAACAAGCGGGTAGTTCAAACTTTCAAGAGGAATCCAAACAGTCCCGTTCGAGATGCGGCCAAGAAACTAAATCTAACTAAAACTTTAGTGCAAGATGTGAAAAACCGTGAACGACTACACAAGTACAAAGTCAAAAAGCAACTTATCGCGCACGGAGGCAGTCCCCGGATGTCGGCGAAATCACATTGTCTCGTTATGGATGTTGAGACGTATGTAAAAGCAGACTTCCGGCAGCTTCCGGAGCTCAAGTTTTTCACTGCTCATCATAAATTCGATATCCCTGAGGATGTTAGAAAGCAGAAGATGTCAAAGTTCGCCAAAATATATATGATTTGGCAAGCAATTGCTCGTGTGGAAAGCGGAGCACCGCATTCGTTACAACTGGAACGGTCAATAGGCAGGTGTACCTAAAGTAATGCCTCCAAAAGCGTCCACATCTTCTTCTGAGGTCACAAGATGGTCCTACGATTTTCTTGCTGCATTTAGCCTCTTGCTATTACTCCAAAAAGGTTTTGGAGTGGTACACCTTAGCCCCCGAACACACCGGAACTGCGGTCAATTGACAAGTACTGGGCCATCATGAAGCAGGCACTTCGGAAGCATTCTAAGAAAGTGAGGAAGAAAAAATTGATGGCCACGCAAAAAAAAGTTTGTCCAAATGTTGTACAGGACCTTATGAGTAGTTTAAAGAAGAAGGTTCGTGCATTTGGATATGGAATTGAAGTTGAATAAAACAAACATGGAAAAATATTCATAACATGTTTTGTTTTACTCCCTGATAGTTGGAGAAGATGATTGGTTGAACGGACGAACTTTGCCGAATATTTGTGTGTGTCGCAGTTTGATTTCGTACACCTTTTAGTAGAAAGTTCACAATGTTCACTATCTTAGCAAGAGAAAAGCCTGCTCCCCATCCGCTCATTTGAAACCCAGCAGTTTTCTTTAAAAAGTTTTCAAGTCATCCGGATCTTCCACTTCGATGTCCTTGCAGATGATTGCCATCCTCAGCTCACGAAACTCATTTTCGATGGCGTGTTTCTCACCGTTTGCATAGAAAATCTGATATAGTTTTATAATAGAGTAGAACTCCTTCAAAGTATACAGCATTTCAGCGTCAACGCTTCATGCAGTAGTCAGAACTGGATTCGCTCAGATCTAAGCGCTTTATTATCTGTTTAATCAACTCGGTATAGGAAGCACAGCACATCGAGTAGAAAGCTTCCTCTCTGGTATCATCAAGAGTTCCGGATCTAAGCATTTCACCTGCTGCTACGCCTATGTATACTTCTGACTTCTTACGAAGATGTTTCTCTGAATAAGAAACTCCGAAATCCGTCACGTGTCTGAGGTGATTATCCTCACCAATCCCAAGTAACAATTCAAATGCAAATTGGTTTTATTCATGTTTTATTGTAGTTTTATCAAAGCATTATGGAGATCATCTGGTTTTATCAGGGCATTTTCCAAGTTAAGGTAGTTTTAATTGATTAGCAGTTCTTAAGAGTGATTAAAGAACACTTGAAGAAACCTCCATAAAACTACATCATTTATAAGTGTAATTCACCTTATAAGTAATTTTATAAGATACTTGAGTCCCCTCTCAAGACATTGATTCGCAACTTTCATAAAACCTGATAAAAGTTTTGAAAAAGTTTTATGACATTCTTCTCTAAGATAAATGTATCTTGAAAATGCTACCATAAAACGCTCTTAGAACCACTTGGTTTCGAATAAGAGAACATACTCTTGAGAAAGAACATTATGTGAAAAAAAAAAACAAACTGGACAATGGACGCCCATAGGTGAAAGAAAATTTAAAATAGTGGATCGTTCAAGCGGATATTCAATAAAAACCTATCCAATAAATTGAATACTCCTTCATCTCAGCCACCAACGACATTTTTTTTACCATCGCTAGATTCCATTGGATTTGCAGCCTACTGAGACTTACTTATCAGAAGGGTCTATGCGTTATGCGTCCTATTTTTTTTTGTAACGAATCAAATTAAATAGTGCAATGTGTCGCCAGTTGAAAACCGAGAATCATAACTCATGATTATTGATTTTATGCCAGTTGTGCAAGTTAAACCTAACGTCCCAGGTAGTGCGTTATCGCCATGCGTTATCGTATGTCCACCACCGTTAAATCTAAAGTCGGAAGTGGTGCGCTGGAATTGCTCAGTGATCTACTACACACCCAAGTAACAATTCAAGTTTTATTGTGGTTTTAAAGCACACTTAAAGGCTAAATCATGGTCTTCAGAACCCTCATAAAACTAAAATTGTTACTTGGGCAGCGCACTTCATCCGACGTTAGGTTTAGCATATAGATCAAGAGGAAAAATCATGTTTCGCTCAACTTATGTTTCCGCCTTCCAGGCAATATTTACTATTTGTTATTCTTCCCAGAACCATTGCTAGCATATTCAAGTTAAATTTTCTTTTTGTTTTTTTGTTTGTTTTTTATCGACTTACGCTGGTGATTAAAAATATTAAATTATAAGCTGTAATTATGACTACGAACAACAATTATGCATAAGCACTTTTGATTAGCACGTTCACATTTTCTTTGTTTATGAAGTGCCTTTTTCACACTGATTTTATGGCTATCTTACGAAAGACTTGTTTACCTTGAGCAATTCAAACAAGTTTTATTCAAGCGTAACTCATCGTTTTCAAGAGTAGAACAAATAAAGATGAACTTATCGCGCTCCTCAAAAAATCTTGTTAGTCTTGTGCAAGAAATATAGGTTTTATTTGCGTTTTATGGTAGTTTTTGATAAACCATTGGAAAAATGGCGAGCGTGGCTATTCTGGATTCCCTCGGAACGGTAGCCATTTTCATAAGTATGCAACAAAACTCTGATTTTTGCAATGGTACGAACAAACAATGCTGTTTAAAATAAATTTTGAAACATAAAATGGATTATAGACACAATTTATTCAAGATATAACAAGATATAACAGCCTTGTCACCTAATAGTTGAATTTTCAACTATTTTTTTTTTATTTTTTAAATAAGTCAATGTTCTAGCAATAATTCAGAGGCACATTAAAATTTTCGAACTTTCATGTAATAAAACACCAAAAAACTGAATGTCGTATGAAAAATTCATCAATTGCAGGCAAAAAACAGATGCATTCATGGTCAATTTTACAATTAATTTACATACGTATCCACTTTGGAAAAGAAATATAGTAGCTTCCACTCAAGCATAAGCAAAAAAGGTCCCCATTTTGCAGAATGAATCAAAAAATGGAATCTTCGAAACATTTTTGTGACGGACTGGAAGTGTTCTTAAAGAGGAAAATCATAAAACTATCAAAACTTGTGGTAGTTTTATCATAGTTTTAAGCATGTCTTGAATGTCATTACAATATGTACCGATAAAACTATCAAGTTTTAAGCGAACCTTGGGAAATAGTCTTGAGAACCTTCTATAGTATGGGCCTTTTGGAACTTAAGGGGGTTTTATTGCTGTTTTATCGATGGTATGTAGAATATCTAGTTTTATGCGTGGTTTTATCAAATGAGTCTTGAAAACTTCTTCAAGTGTACCTTAAAATTGAATTTGTTACTTGGGTGAAGCTGGTAAGATTGGGCTTGTGATTGATGCGTTGAAACTAAAATGCATGAAGGGAAGAGGCTCACGAGAAGACAATGTTAGCCTTTCACCAGGAGTTCAAATCGAAGTAGTAGACGTGCTCGTGTAGCTGGGCTCATTGGTGACCGCCGATAACGACACCAACAGAGAAGTACGAAGAAACATTATGGCTGGCAATCGTGCCTCTTTCGGATTCCAGACGCTACGATCGACAGTTCTCTACGGCCACGAATCATGGACATTGCTAGTGGATTATATAAATATTGGTCATGCGTTCTAAAGAAAGACTTGGGCTAAAAACATACCGGAAGCAGAAAAAACCTAAAACAGGCCGCGTCCGTAAAACCACGGCCCGCAACTTCTACGATTCGTTATTGTGTAGAAATTCTGGGTGTATAATAATGGACGATGAAACGTATGTGAAACTAGATTACAAAACTCTTCTATACTGATAGCGAAGACAAAGACATCCCCGAATCGGAGAAGGCAATTTCAACCGAAAAATTAGGTAAGAAGGTTATGGTTTGACAGGCAATATGCGAGTGTGGTAAAACATCTAGTCCGTACATCACAACGGAGACAATGAACACTCAGAAATACGTTAAGGAATGTCTCCAGAAGCGATTATCACCGATGATCAGGCAGAACGAAGGTCAAGTAGTGTTTTGGCCTGATTTGGCGTCATGTCATTACGCGAAGGACACTTTAGAATGGTACAAAAATCAAAATGTATGTTTCGTGCCGAAAGACATGAATCCGCCGAACTGCCCGGAGGCACGGCCAATCGAGACTTTCTGGGCTTTAACCAAAGCAAAGCTTCGAAAATTCATAAAACCAGCTGACGACATCCAAAACTTTAAAAAAGATTGGCCAAAAGTGATCAAAATGGTGGGAAATACCACTGTGCAGAATCTAATGGGTCATGTTCGTGGAAAAGTTAGGAGTCTTGGCTATGATTAAATATTTTGATGAAACGAGAGTAAAATATCATATAAAACACAAATACAAATATGATTTGCCAAATAAAATTTTAAAAACTAAAAAAACATGACTTTGTAGTTATTTGGAGAGTGTTTTTATACTTTCTGAAACAGTCGATAAACTACCATTTGATAAACGCTTGAGAGTGATCCATATTCTAACCAAAATTTGAATAAACTTTCTCGATTGAGGATGAAAAAAGTTCCCCCTATTGTGGTGACAATTTCGGATTTGCAAGGAAATCAGAACATTTGTTGAAGGTGTGAAATTTTCAGTTGAGGTGAATGCCTTTTGGGTGCTGAAACCTGGGACGGATTCAACCGTCTTCTTGTGTATCTCACACAGAAGAACCATATTTTTTTTCACGTATGACAGCAAAGCTGAACGTCTGTTCAAGGTTGTCTTGAAAGGTCTTCCCGGTGCTGAATCCCTGGAAGAGATAAAAAGCGAATTGATCAAATTACTTGGAATTAGCCCAGCCCAAGTAATTAAAATGAAAACGAAATCACGCCCTGACGATTCTCGGAAAGGGATAGTTTACTTTTAAAAATCTGTCCAGTTAGGACTTGGAATCACTTATTGTGTTGCAGCGGCACGGAAAGTGGCCGGTGTTTCGTGCAGTGAGTCAAAAGTTATTCCAGATGGAAGCCGAGAGGGGAGAGAAAATTCTGCACAACCGCGATGATAATCCAAAGGAGCTCACAATAAAAATCGCAAAAACGTTGAAAATCGCCAACTTAACCGTGTATGATGTGCTCAAACATTTCACAAACATATGACCGCAAGCTGAACCAGAAGGTGTTCAGAAACCGTCAGAGCAAACACTGGACTATCAGATAATGAAATCGCTCAAAAATACGCTGCTGCTCGCAGTACCGTTCGAAGAATTTGCGAACAGGATATTGTTCTTATCGACCCAGCAAGCAACCAAACAGAACGTTGAAGCAAAGTTTCGTCACCAAAACTCGAGCTCGGAAATTGTGCCAGCAGGTTCTGACGAAGTACCAAGGATGCCTGCCCATCGACGATGAAACCTACGTTAAAACAGATTTCGGACAGCTTCCTGGCCAAATATTCTACATGGCGACTGCACTAGGAGATGTTCCTGCGAAGTTTAAGTTTGCTTTTATGGACAAATTTGCCAAAAAAAAAAAAACTGATGATTTGGCAAGGGAAATACAGCTGCGGAGCAAAGACCAAAGTGCTCGTGACGAATAAGTCGATGGACTCGAAGCTGTACAAGGAAGAATGCCTCATAAACCACGTTCTACCTTTCATTAATGCCCATAAAGGTCCCGTGAAGTTTTGGCCAGATTTGGCAAGTTGCCACTACAGCCGGGAAGTCATCCTGTGATTCCGCGATAGCAACGTAGATTTCATCGATAAAAATATAAATCCACCCAACTGCCCGCAGTTCCGGCCCATCGAGAGATTATGGGCAATAATGAAGCAGAAGCTTAAAAACAAGTGGAAAAACGGCGCGGGACGTGACTCAAATGACCAACATGTGGAACAAATGTGCCAAGAAAGTTGACTCCGGAGGTGTGCAGCGTTTGATGGGAGAAATAAAGAAGAAAATGCAATTTTTTGTTGGAAACAAAGAGAAATGATTTGTTTTTATATTTTTTCCTTAAAGTAAAATAAATTACCTCTGTTTTGATGTATTAAACTTATCTCTATGTCAATCCGTTATTGAGATACAGATGATTTTATGGACATAGCTTTAGTCAAGTGAACCTAAAGGCTTTAGAAAAAGCAAGCCTTTTGCTTCATGTCCGAGTGAAGTGGGAGTATTTGAAGAAGACTGGAGGAAATGTTCAAAGCCTTACCCAGTTCTGTAAGTGCCAGGAATGGGGTCACGGAACAAAGCATTGCCATATGGTTGGTAAATGCATGAATTGTGACAATTCCTCGCACATTAAGGACCACTGCCTTGTCAAGGAAGATCCAAAAAGATACATATGTTTACATTGTGGTGGAAACCATACATCAATTTTTTGGGAGTGCATGACTTGCAAAACAATTTTGAATTCTGGTGAATTAAATTTTTGGTAGCATTTCCGCTCCTAAATTAACATTTTTACAGTAATCGTTATTCGATATGATAATCGATAGACTAAAATCTAATTTCATGTTTCGTGCTGCATGGTAGTTAAATTGCCAATAATATTATCATTGACATTCAGTAATGGATTTAAAGTCATTAAATATTTTGAATTGGAATGCTCAATCGATCAGAGATAACCAGGATGAGCTATATAAGTTTTTAAGGGTTCATAACGTATCTATTGCTGTTGTAACTGAGACTTATTTTTAATTTGCCCATAAGGTCAAAAGATTGATCATTGGTCTGCAGGCTATTACACTATTTAACACCCAAACATCCCTACTTGCTTTTCTTCAGCCAGGAATTCTTCCACTATTGATTTGGTCCTAACTGATTCATGTCAACTTTGTAGTGAATTGATTATCCATGCTGACTTCGGTTCTGATCACCTTCTTGTTATATTTAAAATGACTCAAGAAGTCATCCAGGCTCAATATGGACCTAGCCAACGTGGGTACTAAGAGTACCTACCATACAAACGGAGCGGAATCGATCATCGATATAACATTTAGCAGTCCTGGGCTGCTTAGCAATTAGAGGGTGAATGATGGCTTCGGTTCGTTATTGTATCGTCCACAATACAAAGCAGCGTGCAGAAAGAGGTGCATCAACTCCATTCGCCCGTAGATGGAGGATGTTCTACTTTGACGTAGAGACTTTAATATAGGCGCTTGAGAGGGAGCGAAACTTACGCGAAACCCATGAACGTTGCGGCGAACTACTCCTTATGACACTTACACGAGCGTGCGATGCGACCATGCCGAGGGAATTTAAACCGAAGAATGGAAGATCGCCGGTGTATTGGTGGGCGGAGTCGATTGCCGACCTCCGAAGAACATGTCTCCACGCAAGACGGAGGGTGCAAAGAGCGCGGTCAGACGCCGAGAAAATCGAGCGTAGAGGGGCGCTACTCGCCGCGAAGGCCGCATTAAAGAGGGAGATAAAGGCCAACAAGCGAGCCTGCTTCGAGGGTCTGTGTCAGAAGGCCAATACGAATCCGTAGGGTGACGCCTACCGGGTAGTAATAGTAAAAACCAGAGGATCGGCGGCTCAATCCAAGCGTTCACCAGAGCTGCGGCAGGTTAAGGGGACTCTTTACGAACCACGACCCGAGTCCATTCCCCCCGCCGCCGTAGATTTGTCTCATGACCAGCGATCCAGTATCTCAGACCTTAACGCTGTCATAGCGTCGGAAGGGTAGACGGCTCAGACGAACACCCTCGACAACGTGAGCAACGGGGGCCGGCGACGAGGTGACGGTGACGAATGAGGAACTCATTGCGATAGCAAAGTCGCTAAAGGTGAACAAAGCGCCGGGACCGGATGGTATTCCGAACCTGGCCACCAAGACGGCTATTTTGCTGGCTCCCGAAATGTTCAGGGTGGTGATGCAAAATTGTCTGGACGAAGGTGTCTTCCCGGACGCCTGGAAAATCAGACCCATGTGTTGCTACCAAAGACAGGGAAGCCACTAGGAGCCCATCGGCATATTGGCACCTATACAAGAGTCTTGGAAGTTACTTCCAGAATCGCGTACTGGTATACAACACAGAGGCAGGCCAGATATGTGTCCAGATTACCACGTGCGTCCCACAAGGTTCAATCTTGGGTCCAGTGTTATGGAACATGATGTACGATGAGGTACTACGGCTTAAATTCTCGAACGGAGTGAAGATAGTCGGGTTCGAGGACGACATCGCCCTGGAGATATGTGGTGAATCCTCCGAAGAGGTCGAGTTAAAGGCCTCACACTCCATCGGCATTCTGGAGAGATGGATGAGCTCCAGGCAATTGGAGCTAGCCCACCATAAAACTGAGGTCACGGTGGTGAGTAATCGGAAATCGGAGCAACATGCGGCGATCAGTGCAGGTAACTGCACAGTAGAATCGAAAAGATTCTTAAGGTATCTTGGGGTAATGATCGAAAAAAAGCTGTCCTTTGTCAGTCACGTCGATTACGCCTGCAAGAAAGCCTTAATGGCTATATCTGCATTATCCCGCATGATGTCGAATAGCTCGTCGGTGCAAGGGAGTAAGCGTTAACTCCTGGCCAGTGTCGCTCTGTCCATACATAGGTACGGCGGCTGGCATGGATCACCACCTTGAGTATCAATAGCTACGTAAGTAACCTAGAGAGTACGCACAGGCTTATGTACCTAAGAGTGGTTAGTGCATACCGAACGGTATCACGCGACGCGGTCTGCGTCCTAGACGGGATAATGCCAATAGGTATAGTCATAAAAGAGGACGTAGAGTGCTTCGAACAACGTGGAACAAGAGGTTTCCGATAGACCACAAGAGCCGCATCCATGGTTAAGTGGCAAAGGTGGACCCACCGACTAATCCCGGAATCAACCGGGTGGGTTGGTAGGCGACACGGCGAAGAGAACTTCCATTTAACACAGATATTGTCTAGCCATGGCTGTTTTCAAGGTTGCGGCTTATCATTTATGACTTATCCATATTCATTTGCCGATAGCTCTTCTCAGAAGCTCAATTTCAAAATATGATGTGTGATAAACTTATGGTGCTTGAGTAGACCTACAACTTTGTCTAACAGTGCATAGCTCTATATCTTATATCTTAGGAATAAGAGCGTATATTCGCAGTGATCTTCGCGATGATATTTGCAGTGAAGATCACGCGAGGATCACCGTGAAGATCACTGTGAATATACGCTCTCATGTCGAAGATATAGGAGTTAGAGCAACATTCTGTGAGACAAAGTTGTAGGTCTACTCATGCACTACAAGTTCATCATACATCATATTTTGAAATCGACCCTCTGAAAGGATATATTGGCAAATGAATATGCCTGAGTCAAAAATGATAAGCCGCAACCCTGGCTGTTTTAGACAATACCTGCACAAATATGGGCATGCACAGTCCTCCGCATGCAACGAGTGCGCGGAAGTTGAGGAAGCTGCGGAACATGTGTTCTTCGCATGTTCTCGCTTCGAGGGCGGTCACGACATGACTCCAGACAAGTTGGTCCTGAGGATGTGCAAGGACCGGGACGTCTGGGACGCGGAATGAGTAGCAGCCTCCCAGATCGTCCTCGATCTCCAACAAGAATGGCGAAACGACCAAAGGCAGGTCGCAGGGACCACCTATCTACTAAAGCCGTAAGTAATTAGACATAGAGGGTGCTTAACAAGCTCAATAGCCTCCTCCCCGAAGTAATACCAATAGGTGGTTCCGAAGAGGGTCCAGAGCTTAAGGCACGGGTTGGTTTTTAGTGGGTCGAGGAGTTGGCACCCTCATCCTCACACTCTGAGTTCCTCAGGTGTCTGGTTGCAGATTTTTCATCCCGTCTAAAAAAGAAAGGAATCATTTCTCATTCCAGCAGTTCTTTTATATGGAATACAATTTTGATCCAAATGCTAATGTTCCATTGCAAAAAAAAATGATATTAATTATGGTTTTGAATCTCTGGATTTTTCAATAACAGGTGTGCATAAATGAAAGGATAATGATTTCGATACCCTTCTGTCATTACAGTAAAGAGCGTATTTTTTTTCTCTTTACGATAATGGCTCTCTGGACTCCCTAAAAATGGGTGTACTGTTTCTTTTCGCTTGGGTGCTGTCAGTTCAATCGAAGATGGCGTCTTGTTTTCCTTAAAAGTGCCCATCTCGCAATGTATGACGAACTTTTAGACAATTATATGAACTATACTATATCGTTCAATTCTAAGATAGGTATTTTTTACACATTGACTATAAATTTAAAAATATCTTTTTTAAGCGTATAAGAATCAGCTTTACAATTTTTACAATTTTTCCCATAAAACTAAGGACGATTTTCTAAAAGTCACCCATACATCACTTTTTTGTATGTCATTTCTTTTTTGAGTTATGTCGATTAAAATAAAAATCAATCAAAAAACGTAAGCTCTTTTCAAATGTTAGTCTAGATAAATTTTGAAAAAAAAAAACAAAGTTTGCAAACATACTCTAATTGTTATGTTTTTGTATTTTCCGTGCGTGGAGTAACGATTTTGATGTAGAAGGAGATGTTCGCTCATCACCATGAGGCACCAAGAGTGGACAGAAATCAGTGCCAAGATTTGATTAGGGTGAATCTGCTTTTGTAAACAAACACTTTGTCTGCTAATTTATCGGAAATTGAACACAATTCCATCAAATTTAATATATCAGCGGATAGAGATAAAGCTCTTCTTCCTAAATGAGTGCTTGAGTTGTATTTGTGACCTTTTGTTTAAGAGAAAATGACTACTAAAGCCATTGTTTACAAAAGCAGATTTGCCCTAATCTAATGATGGCGCAGAAATATTTTGTTAGAATGAAAGATATGAAGAGAGTTCCGTCAGTGTACGGCAGGTTGGAAATAGAACAGATGTACAGAAAATCGAGCGAAAATACCCCTTTTGGTATTTTTGTAACTTGTTCGGAGGTGAGATTCGAACTCGTGACTTTGGCGTGAGAGGTAAGGATGTTGACCTCACGCAGAACCAACTTTTCGGTTCACGATTGTTGTTCGTGGATGACAGCCGCTTCTGTCCTGTTGAAATTCCAAGAAAGCAGAATGTTCGTCACCACATAACTCAAGTTTTCGTTAAAATGAGCGCTCGTATTCTTACCTGACTATTCATGAGTTATTGTAAATGTTTAGTTTCACATAGTCAAAACTTTTGCATACAGAACTCAAAACACATTCCGAACTGAACGAGCTCCCTCAATTGCCAACTCAGCGCAGTAGCTTAACACTTTTGTCTGGCACTAAACTTTAGCAATAACGGCCAACCATGGGTTCGAACAGTGGGAAAAAGAAAACCGTTTAATTTTGAGCCGGAAGTTCCTGATGCAGCCCCACCATATCGTTTCGATGTACTGCGAGTGACGTTCAAACACACAAACTCACACACCCCATTGCCTTCTCATCGATATTTCCTGTTGTCATCAATTGCAGCACCGCACCGACGAGAGAAGCGGGGGTGGCATTGAGAAGTGAGAACGTGGCAACGACATCCGGCTAAATTCCGATGGCAGTATTGGTTGCTTCATTGGATGGAACCCAGCGACAGTGAAGAATGGCTGAAACATGAAAAGTATTCGAATCGTTAAATTATAAAATTTCCTTCGTGTTTCCTCCTGGGCACTTGGGGTGGCGGCGATTCGGGTTGCAGTAGTAGTAGTAGTTGGGGGATGAGATGGGATTTTGAAGCATGCAAAGGAACTGCCGACATCCGATCGGTTCGATGAAAAGTTCCCGTCGTCATCGTCCTCTCTTGTTCGTTCTGTCGACGACGCGAAAGGCGCATTGGAAAGTCTTGGAGAAAATGGAGTGGTTGAACGATAGGATAATGAACGGGCCTTTTTCGTTCCGTACATACGGAATGAGTTGGCAAGGCAAGTGCAGCTCTCGGGGACCTCCTCTAGTTGGAATCGGTTTAGCAGACCGTAGCGTTCTCTTTTTTTCCCTGCGTCTGGCAGCGACTAGGGATATAACGGAACGAAAGCGGCCGGTGGATGAGAATCGAGAACCGGGGATGAATGGATAATGCGAATGATTGAGCCATCCTGGCACCGACCGGAAGCGTGACTGACAGCGGGGATGGAGATGATGGTGATGATGATGATGATGATGTTGTGAAGCGTTCAAATCACGGAACAGTCAAAACTATAGAGCAGAAAACAGAAATCCTATGTACAATCCTCGGCAATATGCAGATAAGTGACTTCCTCTTCCTTGCGGGAGATGGGATCATCGTAGAAAAAAAAAAGTTAGTTGATGAGAATGGATCTCCGCGTGAGCGAACACGCCAAAACGACGAACCGATGAAGATGGGTAAACAAGTATATAATTTAAAATCGATTATCCGCTTGTGCTCGGCTGAAACAGGAGCAAATGCTATTTTCCTTCCTTCATTCAATGCACACCGTTGCCCTGGAACCAGGACCCGTTCGGATGGGGATGAATTGGCGTTTCTTGGGTGTCTTCAACCGAGGCGAAAGCATCGTGGACGTCGTTTGTTGGCCATAACGAATGAGCAGGTCGTTGAAAGCTATGGATTAGATGTGGTTGGTGGCATTAGGATAGGTCTTTGACGAAGGAACGCCTAATCGGGTAAAATAGACGATTGCTTGGATTGCTATCGATCGATATTTGATGGCATTGGGGAATTGCTGATTTAAATATCACTTCTTCTTCTGCTTTTAGCATTTCAAGCTTATTGCTTTCACAATTCTCTTATTTCTTGCTCTCACCTTAGTGTTCTAAATATTTATTTATTTATTTTATTTGTCGTCAATCAGTAGTAGACCGTTTTATTACAATGATATTTAAATATTATGTCTCACTTCTTAAATATATAGCACGCCCTAAAAAACTAACCTATCAGGTTAATATTTTTAATGTTAAGGTTATCTAATTGCATTGAAGTATTGCTACAGTTTTGTTTTAGTCATATTGAAGTCAACATGTTCTCCTTGCTTATTGTAAGTTGCCATCATTTGATTAAGAGGTCCAAATTTGGCGTAATTTGTGCGATGATGGCTTCTAGTAAATAGAGTAGGGAACGACTAAATCAGGGATCACTATGTTAAAAACTCTCACTAGGTCTAAAACTCCAACATTTTTCAAACTATTTCACTTTGAATGAAACAATCATAAGCTATCGGGTTTTTTATTACTGTCAATTTGACAATTTATTACTGTCATTTTGAGGATTTAAAGTAAAACATCTAGAAAACCATCAGTTTCTTACCTGCTGAAGAAGTTCGGTCAAATTTGGCTTTGTGTATTTTGCATTTAATCGCGTGTACCGCGTGAGCAGGGATGCCAATGTTCCAGTTTAAACTGGATTCTCCCAGTTTTTTTTACCTGATCCAGTCAAAAAGTTAAATCTGCAAAACGTCCAGTTTTTCTAACTATTGTCCAGTTTTCTCCAGTTTTTTTTTCTAAAGAACCATGTTTGCTAGATTGATAATCACCTTTTCATTGTTGAACCTTTTTTAAGAATGTGGAAAGATTCCTATTCCCTTGAAAGACTGCTATTTGTAGTGTTTTTTTTTCTCCTTTTAATGGCCCAGACCTGTTTGGTCAAATTTAGCCAAGTGTTAAGTGAAATTAATACTTAAAACGACGGTTACGCAAAAAAAAAAACAATTTGATTAGCTTTATCATTCAAACCAACAACTATCTACACAGGTGAGGGCCCAAAAAGAAGTGATTAATAGCACAAACTGGACTCAAACATTTATTTATGCGTTACTGATAAATTTAGCGACTTGTAGATATTCATCTTGATTTGTATCTGAGAGCATTTTTACAGTTTACTTTTTTAGAGAGCAGTCGAAACTTTCGTCTTATCCCAGAGAATTTATTACATTCTAAAGAAAATGTGTAAGGTTTTTTTTGCACATTACAAGTACTACAAGTATCTGATCTGATCAATTTACATTTTTCTAACGTGTCCTTTGTAGCCGTGTGAAAGGTTCTAATTCTTCCGATAGCAAGCGTTTCCGATAGCAAAAGTTAAAAAGGTGGTAAAAAAATGCAATTGCAGTTTTTGCAATCATATCTTGAGAAATCCGCATGATTCAGAAAACGCAATTTTGCCCAACATGATCCACAAAGCATTTTATGGTATAAACGAAGCCATGCAAGTGTGTGCAAGCGTTTGGCAGCACACAGATTCCTCGAAACAAATTTATCGCTGAGTGCTAAGTGCCTCAACAGTCAAAGCAACCGTTGGGTCTTCGTTCATCCGTCAACAACTTTTCAATATGGGTGAGACAATATCACAGAATGTCGCAACGCCATTAGCCACTGTTAGAATTCTGCTGTCAAGTCAGCGCCAACATCTAAATTAGGGTGAATCCGCTTTTGTAAACAATGGCTTTCGTAGTAATTTTCTCTTGAACAAAAAATTACAAATACAAATCAAGCACTCTTTAAGGAAGAGGAGCTTTATTTCTGTCCGCTGATATATTCAATTTGAAGGAATGGTGTTCAACTTCCGACAAATTAGCAGACAAAGTGTTTTTTTACAAAAGCAGATTCGCCCTAATCAAATGTTGGCGCTAAAGTGTTTTATTTTTATTTTCCTCCTCATCCACTCCGCTATCCCTCTATTCAAGTTTGCCCTTCTTTATGAAATGAATGCAAGTGTGTGTGAGAGTCATTTGCTTCATTACTGTATCGCCGAGTGCCTCGACAATCGAAGCAAGTGTAGGGCTTTATTCAACTATTTTCATCTTGTTAAAGTTGCTGAATGGTTATATCTAGAGCCATGACGCAGGCAGCCTCGGTCCGAATCTTGGTTGCGTATCGTGATCATTTTTTTGTGAGCCATTGAATTTCCGGACTCCAATCTTATACTCAACACTAATTCACAGCACAACTTCACTCACATATTGATTTTTTCAAAGCGAATTGATGTGTTGCCTTTTTGCCCACGACCAATTTTGCATTTTTTCCTCCAAGTTACGATCCATTACGAGAAATGAAACGAAATCATGTGAAATTGCATTACAATCTTGCATTTTTATTTTGGCTGTATAGTGGACAAATTTAATTCATAGTACCAAGATTCCAATTTATTTTGATTAATTATTTTGAAATGCTGTTTTCCTTTATCTTCAGGTTACTCAAAATATTCTGTTTTCCATTCTGACATTAATTCAGTTTTGAAGTTTATGAAACAGTCACTTACCGTAAGAGGATGGTTCTCCTGTGTTGGTCTTGAAATACCTTATTTGACTACAGCATCAGATCTATCATTTCCTGATAGAGTGATGTGACCTGGAATCCATTATATGACTAACTCTTGGAAGTTGTTATAATAAATCAAAGAAAAAAGTTTTCCTGTAGGGTAGCTATCAGAAATCTTATTATTCAGTAATTTGAGGCAGCAACTCTGAGAATCAGTAATATATTTGATAGCTTCTATTATCGCGACTAATTAAGCGTTCGGGAGTAAGTCGATAACTGAATGCTGTTTAATTTTTACTATTGTAGATTCCAAATCCTTCAAAATTATTTAAGTAGGTATTTTGTATAAAATTTAGTGTTATAACTTTTTATATTGAAATGGGAGTCTTGTTTTTATTCAAATTTGGTATGTAAGGACAAATAATGATTTTTTTTTTTTAATTGTTTGGGTCGAAATCAAGAGAGGAATTATTTTTACTCTTATAGTTGATAATTATAAGTTAACAATATCCTATAGTATTTATACAGTTTCAACTATATGTCACATGGTAAAAGCCTAACATACTTTATGCTGAATATGTGGTTATATTCGCTTTATTTTCGCTCTATTTTATGGCGAAATGTTTGTATATAATCTAGAATATAAGAAATCTTAAAATGACAATGTGGTATATAGTAATCATCTCTGTTAGTGTAAAGAATTTATAGTTAAAACAATATTTTTTCCATAAAACATATAGATTGGAACATGCGGCAAAAGGTTTTTCATTTTGCGGGCATTTTCTTTATTTTTGTTAGGATCCAGTTTTTTCCAGTTTTTTTGTTGCATTCTTCCAGTTTATTCAAAAAAAATATTGGCAACCCTGCTCGTGAGCATGTCCTCATCAGCTCTCTCTCTCTCTCTCTCTCTCTCTCTCTCACACACACAGCTAGGCTTGTTGCCAGAATGTGATGTTGAACATTGAGTTAAATTTATTACATGTTTAGATAATCTGAAATCACTATTGATTTCACGTTTCTTCCAGTCATTAGAAATTGATCTATGCTTATAATTATATTCTCCATCATCTGGAACTATCATTTGTAATACAAAAATATGTTTCGGAGCTGTCCAATACTACCGAACGATAATAAAAGCATCCCTGTTGAGCGGCAGCTATGGCATCACTGTTGCTTTTGAGAGAGCCCATGTTTCCTCTCTTCTTTGTTAACCATGGATATAGCGCATCATTATTGTAACGTGAAGCCAGCTGTCTATTGCATATGTTTGATTAAACGAAGCATCCCGTTTGTCGTCACAGTCACTTTGGCTAACATTTGAGTGAGAGTAAATGAAATAAGAAATACACATTGCCAGTCAAAAGATCAATGACAAACTTAAAGTTCGGTCGTGTACGGCTGTCTTATAACCTGCTAGTATACGAGTTTGTGATCGTAGCAATCAGGGTTGCCAATAGTTTTTGAAAAATGTCTGGCATGCCACAAATAAAAACTCTGGCAAAATCTGGTAATACATGGAAATGTAAGAATCTGGATTATCAATTGAAAAGGGTCCAAGAGGTTTTGTAAATGTTGATAGGCCTTTAACAAATGTTGTCTTAAAATAAGTCATTTTTTGACTCATATACGGGCATACTTCAGTAACAGACAAGCACTGAAAATAATATGAGCGCATGAAAAGCGTAGATATAAAATAAGCAGTCACGCAAATCACTTAAGGGGACCCTCCCCTGGATTTTTAAAAAAATAAAGGCCAACTTTGTATTTTTTTTTGCGGAAGAATGCAAAGGTGTGCGATCTTCCGGTTTTGACGACTAAATTAGATTATTATTCATGATTTCAAAGAGATAAAATAATTGTGAAAATTCAAAATGGCGGCTACAAAATGGCGATTTCTGAAACCATGTTTTTTAATCTAAACCGGAGCTGAACTATTAATCCGATTCCCTCCATGAAATAATAGTTTGAAAGTTTATAATTTTTTGTACGGCCTGAACTAAAAATTGGCATTAATTATTAATTATTTATAATTTTTTAACACAATTGAAATGAAAAAAAAGAGGCTGCAGGCTTGAAGTTCTCGCCCCATGTTTTGAGCTCTCAGAAGCTTACGGAAATCGCCATTTTGAATTTTCACAATTATTTTATCTCCTTGAAATCTTGAATAATAATCTAATTTAGTCGTCATATCGGAAGTTCGTACGCCTTTTCATTCTCCCACAAAAAAAAAAAAAAAATTGCCGTATTTTTGCCCAAATTCAGGGGAGGGTCCCCTTAACGCTTTAGTGGAGTGGGATTGAACGTCGCTTTTTTGAATCTGTTCTAATTTCAAAAAGTCTGGCATATTGCAGGGTATCTCTTTCTGTCGTTTTGACGATAAAAATTCTGGCAGTGCCAGATAAATCTGGCATAATGGCACCCCTGGTAGCAATCGACATGTTTTGGTTGATTGTTTTCGAGAGCGAATGGGTAAAACGAAGGAGCGAGTTGAGGAAATGGACGTTTGCAGCAAATCGTGAACCTATATTGCCGGAGCAATTTGCGATTAGGGTGAACATGCAGAATGTAAACAAAAGGGAAATGATGATTGTAATATTGCAAGTAGAATTTCAAACATTAATTTACAAATTAACGAATAAATTCAAATACAATCTAGCATACAGACAGAGAACAAAGCTAGCTTCTGATTCATATATAATACTGATGGAAATTCGTTCTTTATTCAATGAAATTTGTACATTTTTAATATTCGCCTGTCTATACTAGGATGTTTGATTACGCCATTTTCAATGTTGGCCCCACAAGCACTGGAAATAAAAGTATCGCCCTATACTATTCGCCGTTGTTTTGAATTTGATTTCAGCTTCGCCTTTCCTATTTCGCCGTTGTTTTGATTATTTTATCAGTATCGCCTTTTACTTTTCGCCATGTTTATGTTTTGATTTAAATTACGCCTTTGTCAACAGTAAATATGGCGTAAATCGCAAAGTGAATTGTTTTGATTATGCAATAACTCTACGCCCTTTACAAAAACAATACTTAATAATTAAAATTGATGCACAATCAGGACAAAATAGTCAAAACTCATGATTTAGATGTAATAATTATGCATTGCATTAAAAAACATTTTGTTTATATTTTGCATGTACGCCCAAATCGCAAATTGCTCCGGATTTCTATTTCGTTATTGCCGGGGTGCTTTGTTTCCTACTAAAAGTTATAGAATTACGGTTTTTACGTTTAGCTGTAAAAGACGTTTGTTACACCAGACATAGAAAACGTTTATTTCCTTCTGGAATGTCATGATATCTTCTTTATTTCTTATTTCTAAAAATAGTTTCATGTTATCAACATAAATAAGAAATTTAATGTTTTTAAGAACAGAGGAAACGTCATTTACAAAATAAATAAGAGCCTTGGGGGACTCCATATGTGACTTGAATAGTGTTTGATTACTTTCCTTTGAATCTAGCTATTTGTTGACGGTTAATGAAATAGGATTCGATCCATATGAAAATTTCCTGCTCAATTCCCATTTTTTGACATTTAAAAGGAAGCATGGGTATGTCAATGCGATCAAAAGCCGTGCTGAAGCCTGTATAAAGAGCTTTTACATGGTTACCATTGTCTATTACTATCAGAGAGTGGTATACGAATTCCAGTAAATTTGTGCTAGTTGATCGTGCTTTGAAGAATCCATGTTTCTTGACATTCATTCTGTTTTTCATATGAGTGAACAATTTTTCATTAATAATTGCTTCAAAAACAGTTTTGGAATGCAAGATAAAATGGCAATTCCACGATAGTTTGACATACGTAATTATTTTTTTCCACTTTCAAAAATAGGTGCTAAGCAGGAACTTTTCCATAGTTTGGAAGAGATCCCTGATTTCAGTGACATATTAAATAGCCAAAATAAAGGTACTGTGAGTTCCAATGCTAAGTTTTTCATAAATACGGATGGTATTCCATCAGGGCCAGAACCTTTAGAAACGTCTAAATTATTCAAACCTTGCAAGATGTCTTGAAATTCGACTTGACTAACTCCAATGTGCCTCGAAAATCCTGAGAAGAAATCGTTTTTTCATTATCTCGATCTTTTTCAGCAAATGTGGGATATATTTCTTGAATAAAATGTTGCAAATCGATTGCAAATTTCTTCCGCGTTATTACCAACATTTGAGTTAAGATGCATTCCAGATTGGAAATTGTCAGAACCATTAGCCGTTAGTTAATGTTAGAATCTCAACCCTTTGAAGAAAAAATGGAGCGTCACTTCATCTTCTTAGACTAGATTCTCCCAACGACCGTATCAAAAAAATTTGTTCTGTACACCAAAAAGGGCATTTTTTTAACTTTTCTCTTCCTATCTCCAAACACAGCCATTCAAGCTTGAATCTCAACTTGTGTAAATTTCCGCAACCGTCAATTTGAAAGGAATCGCCAAATGTCAATAAGCATGTAGCAAAATGCAAATCTGTCAGTTTTGTAGACGCTATGTGGCATATAATTGCACGTCAAAACATCGTGTCAATATCGGGTGGCATGTGGCGAACGACGGAGTGATATTTTGACATGCTAGCAGATGCCGCAACTTCACCACATCAGTGGGCACCTCGACTAAGTGAACTACGTGGCGTTAGTGAAACAACAGTTGCTTACGCTAGCGCTTGCTAGCGATTTGAAAATTTACACAAAGTTATCGATTAATTTTGCTCTTGCTTAAACGTCTGTCTGTGCTCCAACTGTTGCATATGGACGTGACCAGGTGAGTGATCGAGGAGTGTATTTGTGGAGATTATTGCATAGGTGACATGCAATATTTCCAACGAATTATTCCTACTGCTAATCAAATAACTTTTTTTTTTTGTTATGACGTTACGTATCACATGTTTATTGTATTTTAATTAAATATAGTTATGACCTAAAAGAAAGCCACCCAATATATCTTCAAAACGATAGCATAAAGAAGAAAAACAATAACTTTAGTACATACTCTAATTATTATGTTTTGTATTCTCCGTGCGTGGAGTACAAAAGCTGAGTTAATTCCTTAACATAACAATTAGAGAATGTAAACCCATATATGGTGCTTACCTATAATCCATACTGGTGAGGACCAGTATGGATTATAGGTAACCACCATTTAGGAAATCAACTCCAATCTATTTTCCAGAAAATTTTACATAGGACTAGCCCTCTTTTGTTGATTTTGAGTTACACCGACCAAATAAATTTCTGACCTACAAAAATAATATTAGAGGAATCAGAGTAAAATGTGTCATATCGTCATCCACAGAGTGGTGAAACAAATGTCTTTCTAGTCTCCAGGAAATAAACATGGGACTAACCTTATTTTGTTGCTTGAAAAACACCGAACAAAAAAATCTGAAAAAAACGAAAATGTTACGGGGATCAGGGTAAAAATAGCCGTATCTTCATTCACATAGCCGTGCGGTGAATGAAACCAGCTCCAATCGATTGGCCAAAAATTTTTATATAGGACTAGCCTCATGTGTTGCTGAAGAAACACACCGAACAAATAAATTTCTGAAGCACATAAAAATACAAGGGAAATTAGGGTAAAATCAGCCATATCTGTATCCACAGAGCCGTGCAGTTAATGAAACCAACTACAGGCGATTTTTTAGGCAATTTTACATAAGGCTAGCTCAATTGTCTTGTTCTTGAGTAACACCGAACAGAGCTATCTCTGAATAACCCAACAATATAAGGGGAATCGGAGTAAAATCAGTCATATCTACGTTTACAGAGCCGTGCGGTAAATAAAACAAATTTAAATCGATTTTCCAGAAAATTTAACAAAGAACTAGCATTATTTTATTGATCTTGAGTCACACCGAGCGAACAAAATTGTGAAAAACATGAAAATATTAATAGAATCAGGGTAAAATCAGCCATATCTTCATTCACAGAGCCGTGCGGTGGACAAAGCTAACTCTAGTCGATTTTTCAGGAAATTTTACATGGGACTAGCCATATTCTGTTGTTCGTTAATCACATTGAGCAAAGAAAATTGTGAAAAACATGAACAATATTAGGGGAGCCAGGGTAAAATCAGCCATATATTCATTCACAGAGCCGTGTGGTGAATAAAACGTACTTCTATCGATTTCCCTAGAAATTTTACATAGGACAAGCGTCATTTTGTTGATCTTGAGTCATACTGAGCAAAGAAATTTCTGAACAACAAGGAAACATTAGGGAAACAGGGTAAAATTAGCTCAATTCATCGGTCCAGAGCACTCGTCCTTAAAATTCTTGAGGCTTATCAGCATGTTCCCGAGCGTAGCGCAGACACTTTCAGCATGGTATTAGCTTTCTAGCTGCGCCTTTACTGACTGAGCTATGGGAGGACCCTGATGATCAATTATGAACAATGATTAGCTATCAGTGAATGGAATAATTTCGAAGCGTATAGCAGCATGACAACTCAGAGATGTCGTTAAAAAAACAAGGTGTTTGTCTAGCGTGCTAGGTTACATGTTAACAAGGTGCGAAAATCTCCAAACCGGAATGAAAAGCAAAACATCACTGCGAAAACCCACGCCTGGAGTTCAATGTTCCGAAGGATGTTCGAAAGAAAAATTGACGAGATTTGCAAAGAAGTTCCTGATTTGGCAGGCGTTAAGCGGATTTGGTGAAATAAGCGCTCCCTTTATCACTTCCGAACAGTCAACGGTGTGAATTACGCGGAAGAGAGCCTTAAGAAGCGTCTCTTGCCATTGATAAGGAAGCACGAAGGATCAAATCTGTTTTGGTCAAAGCAGCACAAAGGAGTCAATTTTGTGCCAAAGATATGAATCCACCAAATTCCCCGGAACTGAGACCAGTTGCAAAATTATGGGCATTTATGGAGACGGAACTGTGCAAACAACTCTAAAGGGTGAACACGAAATTATTGCGACACATTCAACAGGGCATAACTTTTTTACCATTGGGTAAATATCAACCAAATTTTGCACACTTTCTCATTGATGTGTATTGATGTGTGTTTACATGCTGTCAAACTCGAAGTCGTGTGTCTCGATTCAACGAAAATGGAGGTGAACCAACGCGAATCGAGAGAAAAAAATCTTTTCAAACACCTGGAATTTCCTGACCTGTCGCACCGGCAGTTGGGAAAAATTTTGAACATTCACCATTCAACCGTCTCCAGAGTGTTGAAGCGGTTCCAGGAGCGGTTGACGTTGGACCACGGCAAAGGAGCTGGAAGAAAACCGGGACCGGAGAACAAAAAGACGGAGGGAAAGGTGAAGCGGATGATTAAAGCAAATCCCAACGTCTCAAGCCGTGATTTGGCTAAAAAGATCGGCATGTCGCAGAACTTCGTCCAGATTGCAAAGAAGAAAGCTGAACTACATACATACAAGGTACAGAACTTCCCAAACCGCGATGAGAGGCAACAATCGACGGCTAAAACTCGGGCAGGGAAGCTCTACGAGAAGATGCTGACAAAATTTGGCTGCTGTGTGATGGACGACGAAACGTATATAAAAGCCGATTTCAAGCAAATTCCGGGGTTGGAGTTTTTCACCGGCAAGAGCAAGTTCTATGTGGTCGACAAATTTAAGAAGAAGAAAATGTCGAAGTTCGCCTCCAAATATCTCATTTGGCAGGTCATCTGCTCTTGCGAACTGAGGAGTGAGCCTTTCGTGACAAAGGGCACAGTAAATGGCGAGATGTACAAATCTGAGTGCCTCGAGAAGCGCATTTTGCCATTCTTGCAGCAGCACGACGAAGCTCCGCTATTTTGGACAGATTTGGCATCACGCCACTATTCTAAAAGTGTCCTGGAGTGGTATGAGGCCAATTCTGTCCATTTTGTGCCAAAGGACATGAATCCGCCAAACTGTCCGGAGCTGCGCCCGGTGGAGCAGTACTGGGCAATGATGAAGCGGGAACTTCGGAAGAGCAAGAAGACAGTCAAAGACGAGAAGGACATGTTAAGTAAATGGAAAAAAAAACTGAGAAACTGGTATCGGATGACACTGTAAAGACTTTGATGGAGGGAATCAAGCGGAAATGCGTTCAATTTTACACTCAAGGCTCCATCGATTAACTTTTCTTTTGATTTTTGAAGTAAATATATGTATAAAACTACCCTAAAGTTTTGGTTTGATTCTAAACATTATAAGAAAATTGGCATGACATTTTCGGTGTCGCAATAATTTCGTGTTCGCCCTTTAAACCATTAATACTGAGCTGAAGCTGAAGAAAATTTGGGTTTGATGTGGTTTGGTATTGGATCAAACATTGTTGATTCTCACAGCGACCCTAGTGGTTGGATTTGTAAACTATGACATTTTATGTGTTTCCTATGACAATAACAACATCAGAAGTTTGTTTTCGCGGTGCAGTTCCAACGTGTTTCAGAGAAATACAAAATGGAAGAATAATTATGCGCAATCATTTGGAAAACCTTTTGTGGTCTGGGCCAAAACTTGCCAATGTGTTGGGTTTTACCCAAAATACCGTGTGGCGTGTTCTGAAAAAGTACAGAGAAACTTTGTCAACGGATCCCAAGCCTTAAAGCAAGCGCCGGGTGGGTACTGTCAACCGTCAACTGCGGAACAAAGTCATCAAGAACATTGAGGCAAACCTCCAACACCTAAGACCGCGATTTGGCCAAAAAATTTCACGCCGCACGCAGTACCATGTAACGGATTCGTCTCCGGGAAGACTTCAAGCAATACCGTACCTGTAGACAACCAAATAAGGATCAAAAGTAGCACAATGTGGCCAGAATCCATGCCAGAAAACTGTATGATCAGGTGTTGACAAAATTT
>JASCZW010009244.1:0-43995 GCA_034211315.2 Aedes japonicus
GCATACTTCGTTTTCAATTTACATCATTATATTATTTCGTTATTGCGTAAGTAGTCTGAATCTAGATTTGAGTTGTTCTTATCCCGTCGGTTAAGCAAACTCAACTCCATCATTAGATGAAATCGGGATACACTGCAATTCGAGCAGTTTATAAAAGCGTAATGATTTTAAAGTTCCCATATGAACTCGTACACTAAAATTTTATATTTTGCTGAAATTTCTGAGACAAATAATCTTGGTTTACTATACAGTAGATTTTAAAAATTCACAATTAATCGACAACAAACCAACTTAACTTTGTACATGCCCATAGAGCTATTGTTACAATTGTAGACCTTAAATTTTCGAAGGACAGTTCGAATGAACTGGAAACTAACAGAGTTATCCTTTGACGTCTGAGGACGTTTTGAAATATTCATTGCATTTGTTTGAATATTTATCAAAGCTTTGTATAACCCAAAAAGCTACTGTTGCTACGGTATATCGGAAGTTCTGAACTCAAGATCAGTTCAAGGTATCTCATTATATTCCAAAAGACTCACTTGATTTGGTCAAATACATATTGCTACTTTGCTAAGTCCAAAAAAGCTGGTGATTTTAAGCTACAATTCCAAACTTAATATCTTCTGCTGAAGATTTTAAGTTTTGAATTCCAGGAAAATTTGGAAAACCTAGAACATCAGAAGATTATCTCATAATGTCAGTTGTTCTTCCAAAATATTAATTTTCGTTATAACTGTTGGTCCTATATTCTCAATGATAGTTTGGATGACCTAGAACATGTCATATTGCTTTGTAATGTTTTTTACTTTAAAAATATTTATTTAATATGTTTGAATATTTATTGTGACTTTTTATTGCCTAAAATTTACTGTGACAACCTTATATCATGAGTTCTGAACCCTCAGACAGTTTGGATGAACTAAACCATCCCAAGATTATCTTCTTATGTATTTTTACGTTCGAAAATATTCACTGATTATACTTGAATACGTGACGTTACATTGTATAGCCCAACAAACTACTGTTACTACAGTATATTTCAAGTTACGAACTCCAGGACGGCTTGGATTTTCTAGAGGATCTTAAAGTTATAAAATAATGAGTGTTGCCCTTCCAAAAGATTCATTGAATATATTTGAATCCCAACATATAGCTCAAAAAACTTTTGTTGCAACGGTAGATTTTATGTTTTGAACCTAAGTACAGTTTGGAGTACCTAGAATATCCCAAGATTGTCGCATTATGTCTGTAAGGCTTCCACACTATTCAATCAATATAAATACATATTGTTCCTTTACATACTCCACACACCAAATGTTACAACTGTAGATCTTGTGTTCTGAACTCAAGGATAGTTTGGATGACCTAGATTATCCCCGTTCATCTCATGGTGATTTTCTCAACGTTCGAAAATATTTACAACATATGGTTTAACACGTAGCGAAATTTTGTATAGCCCAAAAAGCTATAGTTACTACTGTCGATCCTAAGTTCATCAAGTTTTCAAATAATGACTGTTGATTCCAAAAGGTTTCTGCAATATGTTTGAATACATATCGGAACCTTATACAGCTCTAAAAGCTTCTGTTACAACTGTAGATCTGAAATTAGGAGCTCTTGTTCATTTTGGATAACCTAGAACATTCCAGAAAGATAAAAACATATTGAATGTTTATCAACGAGAAGCTAACAATACGTATGCAACGGTACAATTTTCTGAAACAATGCTTTACACTATTAATAAGGCATTTTTTTTCCTGAACTTCTTCAGTAAAATATGTCAGAAGTAATTCTAGCACAGACCATGCTGGAAGGCGTTTCAACCATGCGTATAGACCCGTCTTCGCAAAAACGAGCTGCGGCACCAAGTGTAGGAGGTCGTGGAGAAAAAAAGTCGCTTGATTACGTCGCTTCTTTACAAAGAAAAACCAAAAAGTGACTCTGCGCCGCAGTATTATTTATTATTTGCAAACGGGGGTAATCACTTAGTTAATTTTTACTGTACTTATACAACTTATAAAACAAATGTATAAAAGATTAAAAAATACTTAAATTTGGAAATCACTTTTTAGTCACAATTTGGTCACTATTTTTATTATTTTAGTCACTAAAGTCACTATTACACTGAAAACTTATTTTCGTAAAGTAGCTCTCACGCGTTTCGTAAACATGGATTTTGTTCATTGAACAAATGTCTCGTATATTGTATGAAACATTCATAATGCTTTTTATCTGGTGAAATCATTACACCTTTTTGTAAAATGCACGAAATGAACTTCGTGATGACCAGCCAATCGCTGTTTCTCTTTTATACCGTACTCATGTATGATGGTGTTGCTGCTGGTATGGGCGGAAATAATTTATCTATCCCAAAATAAAAATCAAACCGCTTTCGTGAGCTATAACTTCGTGCTCATTAATCAAGTATCTTCTCACGAGTCAGCATGGCCTAGTGAGATCAACAATGGATTTAGAATCAGCACTTTCCTAACATTCAGGTTCAAACCCCATGTCTGAAACAATAAAAAACGCTGGAAAATTCCACGTGGTTGCGCTTTTTTTGTCAATTACATTTTAAGTCGATAAAGTAGATCTGTCAGTCCTTCATGCAACCACCAGAGAGATGTTTCTTTTTAATTTGTGACAAAATATTCGTAACTCTTTGCATTGTTTCCGTACAATGTACGAATATTCTTTCTGTGTCAACAAAAGCTTCGTGCTTTTGACAGTTGCGCGTGCAATTAATTACGAATGTATCTTCATAAAAAGAACAAATCAGTTTCGTTGCTGAAAACAACGAATGGATTAGTGAGTTTTACTTTCGATTTAGTAATATAAACTAAAATTAACTTTCAGTGTATCTATCCCTAAATCCGCTACCAGCCCTGCTCTATAATATATCGTACTAGCTATTCATAGCAGGCAGACGTTGTTTTATATATTCTTATGGAAAATGCATGTTATGTCATGTTCTTGGTTCATTCATTGATACTCCTAAGAAAATGAACTTGTTTGTGGATCTGGCAAACAGATCTCAAGTTTCGAATTCTCTTCTATTACTATCCGACTTTCCTTCACTTCTCAGGATGTAGCTGGAAACTTGTCGCCAAACCGGATTAGGCTCGGTGGATACAGTGGTTTGCTTTGGTTGGATTAGTTATGATGATTCAGGAACCGCCGAAATGGTTCCAACAATCACTACTTTCTGAATGCTGTTCAGTTCCTTTCGCAGCTCCAACTCTTTATGGGAACTTATAAGGGTACTGGGAAGAATTCCGGCCACCGAGGTTATTACCGGAACTATACGGGCCTCCTCCAAATGCCACATCTGTCTCAACTCCTTCATCAAATCATGGTACTTAGTAAACTTGGTATATGTAGAAGGTTGACTGGACTTAGCGATCCAGTGGTACAGCGACATCGATGAGGGTTTCACGCTAGATAACAATGTCGGAGCAAAGAATGTCAGAGCAGTTTTGTGCAACTATCTTTCTGAACCGTATCTGGCCAGATCTTGTAGTAGGGTATGTACTGGTTCATCAAATCGTGCTGCAGTACAAGTTGTTGGTGCACAATTTTGGGACATCGTTGTGACGAGATACTCTACTTCTGCCAATGCTTGACAGCTAACAATTCCTAACATGTTCTATCGTCTCCCCTACTGCGTTGCACTTGTTACACTGGTGTTCTACTGCTTCGTGCAATATGTACTCACGATAGTTCTGCATCGCAATGGCCCGGTCTTCGATGGCTGCCATGAAACCTTTAGTCTACGAGAAGAGATCATCACGCACCAGCCGAGCTATCTAACATGGGGATGCCCCAATGGGCGGGAAAAAGAGCCTTCCCTCTATTCAAAAACTGTTAGCATTCCCGTTCTCCCCATCCAGAGTGCTTCAATCGGGTGCCCTGGTGGTCCCTCCCATTTCCATGAAATATTTATATAATAGACTATATATTTATGTAAATGAAATATACTTAAATATTCACATCTATTGTATATGACCTTCATTCGGTAGATCCTAAAATGCAAGAAATGTTGTAAATTGTTAAGGTGTAGAGTTCTGTGGATCCGCGGTTAAGCGAGTTTTCGTTCGTTTTCAGCGATAGAAGCAATTCACAAAAATCTTGATTTGAGATATCCTGAAAAAGTTTGTTAAATCTATTGAAATTTTACAAAACTCCCATATATACATTTCAATTTACTGTTACGATGGTCACTATTTACTGCTTGATGCTGATTTTATAGCAGTTAGAAGCAGTTAGCTTCTGAGTTAAAAAACAGGGCAGATTTAATTGAAAGGCAGTAAAAAATAGATGGACATAAAAAACAATGAGTAATGTTTAAATCATCAATGAAGTAAAAACAATATTATCAAATATAATGATATTATGAGTTATGATACAGTAATGACAAATATTGAGCTGCATTAATCAAATCAGCTCAGATTTGGCGAAATGTCCGTTTGCAAACCGGAAATAAAAAATTCATTCAGTAATAAGTGCAAAAGCACGGAAAAGTGAAAAAAATTGTGTAAAAAGTATCTCGATTTTTTTTCCACTTCCATTATATTTTTAGAGTGTTGGATAAACGTCAAATCAACTACTATAAGTGGTATATTTGCTGCTATATGATCATCACAGTATGCTTTGGTTACTTGAAGAAAGAACAACAACACTTCATTTTGTGATTTTTCCATTTTATTCTGTGACTCATCAAAAAATACTATTACAACTTACACCTATGAATTGTTGGATGCATTTCTACAATCTGATAGAATAATATATTCGGAACATACGAATACATGGTTGCTATCGCGAACACTCGAAATAATAAACTACAACCAATTCTGCCTGTTTTCAAATACGCTAAAAGTACCAGTACCTCTTATGCCATGTGCAGATAACAAAAGTAACAGATAGACGTTACTACAATAACCAATTGAGAAAACAATTCATGTTCAATATAGAGAACGGTGAATTAATGTCAATAGATCTCTATCTCTTGCTGTACAGAACCGCGATTCTCAAAGTAGCAAAAGCTGCGAGTGTTTTATGTATCTTCATTTCAATCTTATATTTTGCTATACTTCGTTATAGCTTTTTGAATTAATTTTTAAACCCTTATTTTTTCATCGGCAGAATTCCCTAAAATTTGTATGAAATATTTGTAGATCATTTAAGCTACGACCATGTCAAAATATCAAATCTACACAAGTTCAATACACCAGTTGCTGATCAAGAAACGTAGAGTATGCCAAACAGTTGGTTTTAATATCCGAGAAAAAAAACCTCTCATTTTGAAGGCCTGTCCGCTGCATTTGCGTTTTCGTGTTTTTGGAAGTTTTTCCATAAGTTTTCTGTGATACTTACGTTTACAATCACGGAGATAACTTAGTACTCAGACACCTTTGTTACTAGGAACGGGGAAGAACTGCAAATAGTTGACGAAACACGCATATATTTCAAAGAATAAGCAGCTATAACGAAATTAAAAATAAATTACTTAACTCACTTAAACTTCCGATAGTGCTTATTTATTCATGCTTCTGCTAAAGCACTACACTACTGATATTTTTTTATTTAAATTTAATTTTTTTGTAGGCTTCTGCATGTCTTGTCGTCATGAGGGTACTAAAGGTACTTCATGTTCCAGATACCCGCTAAGCAAAAAAAAAAACTTCATGGTTTCATTTACTCTCCTACCGATAATAGGTTAAAGAACAAACGATAGGACATGCCAATGCCGATATTTTTTCAAATATTTTCAAGTTTTTCTCACAAAAAAATTAAGAGAATAAGGAGGGCAAAAATAATTTTTCCGAGATACATTTTTTATACTAAGATTAATGTTGAAATGCATACGTTTGTTTCAGAAATTGATTCAGAATCAATAAACAAATGTCGGTTATTATATTCCGTTACTTTGGATTTATTTCGTTAGCACAAATTATGTTTAGCGATCACATAGATGATTCATCACAATTTTCAAATAAAATAAAATAAGTACATTAAATGACACTAAAAATATTAAGTGACAGTTAGCTCTCATAAAAAACATCACAGAGTGGTGTATGAAAACTGCTTTAATTTTTCAAGTGCAATCGCACTTGTACAAAATATTTCCTGTGCATTAAAATTCATAACATTTTGGAAATACTCAAATAGTCAAATGCATGTTGTGAATTTCATTCATATAAAAATGTCGAATAAAATGTCACACATAATCAGGACAAGTTGTCACTATAACAAACGTAGCAGGCTATAGGTGTTAAGTCAAATTGCTCATTATTTTCAACTGTGGAATCAGCTGTCAAAGTAGTTGAATAAAACAAGGGCTTGTTATTTGAAAGAAGTATTATAGTCTGATTATACACTTCTCCAAATGCTTATGTGTGAGCTGATGGGGTGTGACTTTATACTAACAGGTCCAAAAATGTTGTCTAGGCTTGGAGCAGATTAAATTATTTTCCGTGTAAAATGTGTGAGCTCAACCGCAAGATGTCACGACTAAGAGCACTCAAACTTCATCCTTATTTGTTGTTCAAGACATACTGCCGTTCTGTGGCAAAAGCCTACCACAGATTCCGTTGTAGGTTCTTGTATTCAAGGTACTAAATAGATACTTCTAAATCATTTGAGGAGAAGAAAGGATCAGAACGATAATTGGACATATAAGACATAATAATTAAAAAGATATATAATCTATGAGGCAAAAAATATAAAAAATTGTATGGTAATATATAATTCACAAAAGAACAAGTATTGATAAAAATGATAATGTTGTAGAAAAAGATGAATAGTAAATGTTTAGTAAATATAAGATAATATATAAAGTGAAGAGATAATACAATATGAGCTGAAAATAACATGTGTGGCGACTGCTGTTTTGTGGCAATTGTAAACAAACTTGCGTATTTATGATGAACCAGAAAATGTAAACTATTTATGACAGTCATGTGAAAAAAAATGAATTTAAAATTTTAAATTATTCTAAAATATCTGATGACCTGGAAAACCTGAAAAACATCATGCAAAAGACAGCACCTTCCAAATTTTGATAACCTGGAATCCATTTATATGCAATAATATACAATCATATGATAACAATAAAAGAGATTAAAAATGTACTTTAATTGTTATGTTATGTATTCTCCGTGCGTGGAGTAACGATTATGATGTAGAAGGAGATGTTCGCTCATCACCATGAAGACACCACGAGTGCACATTAATATTTGTTGCTAGAATGAAAGATATGAAGAGAAAGTGTTGAAAGTTCCGTCAGGGTACGGCAGGTTGAAAATCGAACAGATATTTTGAAAATTTGAGCGAAAGGGCATGGGTGCAGTAGTAATCGATCCATGGACGTCATCTTTTGCCTAACATCCTACTGCGGGGTAGATCCGCCACCTCAACAGGCAAAAATAAACGTATGGAAAGCGCTCATGTACCACTGATGGCTTGTGATAGTTATTCTAGCGATATATTCTAACTTAGAGACCTCGGAGAGAAACACCGTCTCTACGTTAGAGACGACGAGAAAAACTTGAGTTGCGTTGCGTTGCGAATCAAAACAAACCCAAAAAAGAGAAGTTCCTCTATTCAATTGATTTATTAACTAGAATGCTATTGGAACAGTATACTTATACTGTTAATAATTAATAAAATGACGGGTATTTGAACATACAAGTTCAATTAGGTAAATTTAAGGTAAGGTAATGTTTCCCAATACACTACACAATAATATTCATTTCTACTTAGTATCCCACTATCATGGAGAATGTTAGTGTAAAATGTTGTCCAATTAAAAGGTACCAACAATATATTATAACTACGTAAAAAGTTGTACTTAAACGCGATTATATGGGGTGGATAAACTTTTTTGACATACTGTATGTCAGCGTAAATTGTTTTTTTGACTATTGGGACATTGGCACAGGATTTCGGTACAATATTGCAGGAAATTTAAGTAATTTATACACAGTATTCTGCATATTAGAATTATCAGAGTAAACTGCACAGGTTTATAAAAAAATATTGTTTTGATTATAAGAGTACATTGTTTGGCATTCTGACTGAAATTTCCTTACTCATTTGCTGATAGTAGAATATGTTTTATTTCTATCGAGTCGAATACAATCATTTTAGCAGAGACCGGAATTTTCGCCTTCATGAGAAGAGAAACGTCCTTTTTCACCCGCTTGAAGAAACAGATGAGAATGTGAGAACTTTGAGACTATTCTACGCTCGCATGCAGTTTTTCGCGAGAAAAACAGCGGCGATTTATAATTTTCGGAGAGCATGAGTAGCTGATAAATAGTTTCTTTTTCAGTGAATCCTAGATATCGGAAGTAAGTATTTTCACTTACTTTTACACCTGAAAAATGCACGATGTACTTCATGCTTGTTTTTATTCCGACAATTGTAATTCGATAATGATGGTCCATGGCGGTACCAATGTTCACCGGTTTGGCCTTATTTTCGGTTTTTGCTCCTCGTATACACTGATAGGCAGAAAAAAGTGCCCACCTCAATTTCATTTTTTTCAATTTCTCTCATTCACTTGGTTTTCAAATTAAGTAAACACACCGTATGTTTTTCAGTATATGCTATTTTTCTGTATTTTTTGAGTTTACACATATGGAATGCTGCAAAAAAGGAGTTTGTTAAAGAAAAAAAAACAAATTTAGTGTTGAAAAAAAAATCAGGTTACAAAGATAAAGTGTACCACTTCATTTAGGCTACAGAAAACATAAATTAAAGTAAAATAAAAGCATTTCAATAATTGATGTGTCCTCCTTTGGCCTTCAGGACCTCCTGCAGGCGCTTCGACATGCTCTCGACCAGGTTCTTTAGGTGCTGTGGATCTAGCTCTTCCAGGCGCGCTCCAGGGCTTCAAAATAGTTATTTTTATTGGTAACACCAGTTTTGTCAACCCTGGCATCGAGAATCGCCCACAAATTCTCGATGGGATTGAGGTCGGGCTTTGTGGAGGCCATTCCAGCGGTTTGATCCGACAAGACCGGAAGAAAGACTTAGTCTTCTTGGCAGTATGCTTCGGGTCGTTGTCCTGCTGGAATACGAACTTCTCTTCAAGGCCCGTCTGGATCAGCGAAACCTCCAGATTTTCTCGCAGGATGTTGATGTAAGAATCTGCCGTCATTATCCCGTCGATTTTCACAATGCTTCCCACTCCACCCCACGAAAAACACCCCAGACCATCACATTTCCTCCTCCATGCTTCATCGTGCCTTGGATGTGGCGCTCCTGAAGCTCCTCTCCCGATCTGCACCAAACACGAACCCGCCGCTTTCGGTTAAACAGCTCGAATTTTGATTCGTCCGTCAGAGAACCGTTTTCCAGAACTCTAGGGGCTTATCAGCATGCTCCTTAGCAAACTTAAGCCGTTTGGCTTTGTTTGCCTTGCTGATAAATGGGCGCTTCCGGGCAAGTTTGCTATTCAACCCCTGTGCTCACGAGACGGCGACGAACAGTTCGACCGGAAACTGATAACTGAAGGGTTTCCTGGATCTCGCGGACAGTTACCTTCGGGTTCTTCTTGACTTCGCGCATGATCTTGGTGTCCGTTCTCGCATCCGTTTTCCGCTTCCTGCCTCTGCCAGGGCGATCCACCACTGATCCAAACGTTTTAAGCTTCAGAAGAATTTTGCCATCCGCTGCCTTACTGATACTGTACTTCTTAGCGACAGCCCGGTGCGATTCACCGTTTTGCTCATCACGAACGACCAATTTTCGGATACACAAGGAATTGCTTTCGAAAGCACTGCGTTCTCCATTTTTTCAATTGAATCAAATGCGATCACGTATACAAATGCACCAGGTTGAGCCGTTTGCTTCAAAACATGTCAAAATATCAAAACATAAACAATCGAGGGGTCTTCCAATGGAAACTTATCGAAAACATATCGATTTTTGAAGTGGGCACTTGATTTTGTCACTGATTTTTATACAACACAAATTGATGTTTTTTTCTTTAAGTAAAACTCCTTTTATTCAGTATTCCATAAGTTAAACTTAAAAAGAATATAATAAATAAAATAAGAAAAAAACTACACTGTGTTTACCTCAATTTGAACAAAGTAAATGAGAGAAATTGAAAAAACGAAGAGGTGGGCACTTTATTTTGCCTATCAGTGTACGATCTTGGTAGCATGTTTCCAGTGAAAAATGTGACATGAAAAAATATTTTCGTTGAATTTTGGAGAGAGGTATTTTCGCATATACAAGAGAGAGGATAATGAATTATCGGCGAAGAGGAGACATGTACGGTTCGCTACTCATCGACAACCTGCTTGAGTGAGAGCATGGTTTTCATCCAGCTGAGTGAGAATTTCGATCTCTGCATTTTAGGAAATCGCTTACCCTTTCTTTCACAGCCTACTTTGTTTTCCCACGGAAATAAGGTTTGTAGAGTATTGTGCAGAATAGACTTATTTGTTGCCATCAATTTGAATAAGCCGTGCAGTGCACATCTGGATGGATAACTTTTGGCTACAAATCAAGAGCATGTTGGTGGCGATTGGGATCTTACCTGGGATTTTTTTTTCGATGGGAATTGTTTTAACTCCCTGAGAAAGTATTCAATAGTACTTATTACAGAGTATATGGTTGAGTTAGCCATCTATTTTTTTAAGTTCTGAAAAGATTACTCATATAGTTATTATTAATCAACCGGATTGTGCCCCTGAAATACAATGTAATTATGTTATGTCATACTATTCAGTGTTTTTGTTAGTGATATGTTAGTACAAAAAAACATTGAAGCTACATTATTTCAAGTTAACCTTTTTTTTCTCAACGATGAGAAAAGTTCTGATTAGTTGTATAATAAGAATCTATTCTTATTGCAAACTTTAGTTTTTTTTTTTATTGAAATCTAAACTTCGTTCGGTTAAAAGTTGGATCTTCATTTTCAAAGTAATTTTGCACAAAATTTTCATCAAAAGTCGTTCAACTTTGTTAGAATGACCGAAATTTGTAATCTTAGTTTGCAATTAGTTTGGAAGATGTTCCAATTCAACTTTAACGGAACAGTTTCAGTTGTTTATATTTAAGTGCAAGTAATCGAGTCGACGATAATTTTCAAGTGTTCGTTTTAGTAAACTTCAGATGTATTTGTTTGTAATTTTAATCATCTAAAAATGATGTGATATTTTTGTATCCCGAATCCATCTAAATATTTGTATTTTTTTATATTGGTTTATTCCTTTATAAATTCAGTAATTATAAATTGTATTGACTAGCCATAATTAGTTTACCAGCTCATTATCTTTCCAAAAGTACAGCTTCATTTCACTTTAACATTGTTTACTATTGAAGTAAATTGCTGGTAAGAGAAGAAATGGAGAAGAAGTTTGTTTTCATCCTGTAAAACATTTATGCATGAATGATTTTTTGAGAGCTGATTTCTTTATTCAACCATCCTTTCCTGGAATCATACAACAAGACAAGCTCCTTGGATTTGGTTTGCCTTTGGTAATTCATCTCTCTTCAAATGTGTACGCCAAACTTTGAATGAGCAACCACTTACTTGAACATCGCTCTGCATGCATGCATTTCTTGAATTTCAAGTCAACAAAACCTGTTTCAGTTATTATTTTGAATGGTTGGAAAACAAGAAAACTCTTGAAGTGAAGTACTGAATCAATAACTGATAACAAGTTGGCACATCGAGCATCAGTTTCATGTTCAAAGCTTACTTTTGTAACCGTTTGTCGATATATAGCTACAATGATTTTTCTTTGCATTAAAGCACCTACAATATCGCCTTCAATAATTGAAACATGCAGCTCCATTGGAAATCTAAAATCAAGATATAGTATTTGCTGCATCAGTTTCGACTCAAGTCTTGTAACTTTTTGTTCGTTCTGGAAAGTATTGTTCATTAGCGAGCGCTTGATAACCTTACGAAAAGCCAGGTATACGTTCCGAAACTTTAAGTCACGAAATCCTTCATAGCTACGATTGTCATTCGAGATTTTCCAGCTGAATAGCTTCATATGTCTCATAAAAAATCTGCTTTTCCGTACATCGAACGTAAGTCCAAACGCAATCAGTGCATTTAGCACCTTATTAAGCTTGCTCAGTCCTTCTTCATGGGTGATGCTCGGTATGATAAGATTATCGAATAACACCACTGCATCTCCTGGATCCAGTTTTCTCACCACTTCAATCAGGATTTTGTTGAAGACGATCGGTGTGTTGGTGAACTCTTTAGGCGATCGAAGGAATTCAAATGAACCGAAGCTGGTTTTGAAGGATAAATATTTTCGGGATATTTCATCTAGTGGGATCTGATTATGACCTTCGTTAAAATTGAGAGTGGTGAAGAATTTGAAATTGGGCAGAGCATGCAGTAAGGGATTTAGGAAAATCACATCCATTTGCTCTCTTTCTACGTGAGAGTTGAGAACTCTTAGATCCAATTGGGACCCACCGAAAAATGTTACGTTATTTTCTGTTATGGATGAAGAATTATGGACGATTCCGCATCGCAACATGTTCTGCAGGAAGGTATGATTAATGCCTGTGGATTTACAGTCGCTGTTGATTGTCATTAGATTCGAATCAACATTGATGATTAGTTGATGAGTTTTTGAAACACCCACATCAAAATCATTGAAGGAGACTGCTGTTTGATACTCATTAAGTGTTTCACTCAACGTTGATTTAACCATCGGAGGGCACTCTGAGTCAATTGTAAGCATTTCTATCACAATTATTTTTCTTTCACAAATGTCACGAATAATGTTGATTAACGGTACAGTCGATTTTACATGTTTCTTGATTTTATACGACTCACTACCCGGTTTTAATCTCGAATTCTTTGATTTAACCATCACATGGTTTGAACAGTTCATCTCACTCATCATTTTGTAAACTTCCTCCTTCAATTCATTCCAACAAGTAGCTGTTTGGCATTGATTAATCCAACGTTTTGCAACACCTCCAAGTTTCCCCCGAGCAAAACAATACGTTTGATCGTCGCTAAATCCATTCTGCTTTGCAAAAGTTTCTACATTTTCCAACCACTGTTCTACCGAGATGCCATTTGAGTCATCAGGGTTAAACTCACGAACCCTGTCTATACACAAAGCCAATCCAACTCGATTTGCCATCGTAAAACTTTCAGCAATAATCCATCACGCGGTCACTGGTTACCGGTGCCGGCTTCAACCGAAACTACTTCCTTCCGGCTTGTGGCTGGTGCTGTTGCTCTGCAACGATTTGGGTGAATGGAAATTGGCTAACTGTTTTGGGCTATGGCGGAAAAGTTTTCCATGTACTCACAAAGCTCGCAACTCGATCGACCACTCGTGCTTACAGTCAAACAACGACTTCGATTGGCGAAACATTTGCAGTTGCTATGGACAGGCAGAATTTTGCACATTTTACAGCCTCTGTCAACTAGTGCTGTGGAACGCATGCTAACTTTATGCTGCAAGTTGGCTGCTTTGAGGGGGAAAATCTGTGCTAGAATAGTTCTGGTTGAAGAAATCTAGCCATGATGAGTAATGTACCATTTGGGGGGAACAGATTTCGAGACCAGTCTATTCGGCATCAAATCCCCTCGTAATATGTATGATTGGAGCATTACCACAGTCCTCACAGATGCAACAAAGTGGAAAGTGGTTTGGTGGTGTAGCTAATCTGGCGGGGAAGCATCGTGTCTTTCCATTCTTTTTAAAGTGCTCAATGAACCCTTGATTTTAAGGAGTCTTATACTTCAAGTTGGTACATCACAATTTACGAAGAGCTAAGGTTGCATACACAATTTCCTTGTTTGATATTATTTGAGATTTCTCTTTCGTTCAAGAATGTTTGGGATAATGTTGTCGCATGGAGCTGAACGAAAAAGTAATATCTCAGCAATCTTTTTGTTCTTTACTTATTTTTGGTCGCAAGGCCGTGACTTACGTAATCGTATTGCTGTTTCCTTACGCAAGTAAAGAAAAACGTAAAAGTATGTAAGAGAATTGCTTTGGGAGCTAGCTGAGTTAGTTTTGTTCGTAGTTTAAATCTATGATTTACAATTTTTTAATTTTTGCTTGTCTTATTATCAATAAAACATCTCGTATAATTGTTCTTCGCTAATGTATCGATAATCCATGTGTTTTTGAATAAACCCACATAGGAAAATCTATCTTGTTTTGCGTTTCAAAATGCATTGTTTGATAGAAATGCCAAACACAGTTTATTTAAACATATGCAAATAAACTGATAGAAAAATATTAGCAGTTCTCTCAACTTCCTTGGCACATTTGTTCCACATTTTGGTCATCTGAGTCGCGTCCTGAACCGTTTTCCACTTTTCTTAAGCTTTCCGCTTCATTATTGTCCAAAATCTCGATGGGCTGGAACTGCGGGCAGCCGGGTGGATTTCTGTGCTTTATCCGATGAAATCTACGATATTATGGTTATTACTCGGCTGAAGTGGCTACGTTAATATCTGGCCAAAACTTCACGGGACCCTTATGGGCTTTAATGAAAGGTAGTACACGGCTTTTTGAGGCATTCTTTCTTGTACAGCTTTGAGTCCATTGTCTTATGCGTCACGAACACTTTGGTCTTGGCTTCGCAGCTGCATAATCCCTTTGCCAAATCATCAGTTTTTTTTTGGCAAATTCGCCCATAAAAGCAAACTTAAACTTCGTAGGTTCATCTCCTCGTGCCATCGCCATGTAGAATTTTTGGCCAGAAAGCTGTCCGAAATCCATGTTGTGGAAAGAAACTTGGATAAATGTGTAAATCAATTTATTCAGGTTTCATCGTCGATGAGCAGGCATCCTTGGTACTTCGTCAAAACCTGCTGGTACAATTTCCGAGCTCGAGTTTAGGTGACGAAACATTGCATCAACATTCTGTGTGGTGGCTTGCTGGCTCGATAATAACGATATCCTGCTCGCAAACGAATTCTTCGAACGGTACTGCGAGCAGCAGCGTATTTTTGCGATTTTTATTGCGGACCACGTTGGATTATCAACGTGGGTGTACAGAATGTTTTCTTTCCTATCGTCTTCCATCTGGAATACCTTTTGACTCACTGCGCGAACTACGTGAAATTAATACACTACAGAAACTAGGTGAACAAACTGCTGTAAAATAATTTTGCAACGGTCACTTGCCGTGCTCCAACACAATTAGTAATTCCGGATTCTAACTGGACAGAACGTTATGAGTGGAACCACATAACTCAACAATTTAAAACTTTACAAGATTTCTTGCCTTTAAGGATCCAACCGAATGAATATCATTTATAATAGATACGAATGCTTGTAGTATTTTTCTTTTACATAAATATATACACCATTATATAAATATATCATCGGAATAGGAGGGACCACCAGGGCACCCGATTGAAGCACGCTGGATGGGGAGAGTGGGAGTCCCCATTGCTAAGAGATTGGGGCATCCTCGTGCTAGATAGCATGCTCTATTGACCAACTGTTCAATCTTGTTGTTAGAAGGAGATTGTGTATGTCCCTATAGGAAACGTACTAGTGGTGTTGCCTATCGATCCACCCAACTCGTTTTTGGCCCTTCATACAAAGGCATGATTAGGATAATCAGTGGTCAAGTCTAAAGAGAGAGGAGAGCCCATTGCTGTCGGACTTAGTTTCCACGCAACAGGGGGTGGTAGAACATATCATACATCGTTCATCCTCAAGATACACTCTTCGTATCGGTAATAGATAATGATGATAATACGATACAATCTAGCACTCATTTCCTTGCAAGACGCACTGCACATAGAAATGGGCTATCCTAAAGCTGCCTGATCGTACGTAACCTTCGACTGCCTATAATCCATATAAGGCCATAAATGGAATTTAGATTTATGATACTCACCCGTTTTAGAATTTGCCATTCTAGATGCATTCTAAACAAGAAGAAGAAATCTTGGGCGCGGTGATCGATAATCCTGGTCAGTCACACAGATGGATCGGCAAAAGGCTTGGAATCCACCATTCCACCATGTCCCGCGTTGTGAAGATGTTCCAGGAGACGAAGACTATCGAGCGGCGCGCTGGAAGCGATAATGAAGAAGAAGTTGAAGAAAAGCGGAAAAACATTCAAAACCGATGAAGCTTTGAAGAAAAACTTGAGAGGAGAAATTGTGTAAGGAAGATGGTCAAAGCCTCGCCCAAGATCTCATGAGCGGTGCAAGAGAAATGTACGAAGCGTTCAGCTTGGGGGAAATTCAATAAATAAGTTATGCCAAAACATAGCTTATACATAGTTAATTAATCCCTGAAAATTTAAGAAGTACCCGATTTAAAATGAATTTTTGGTGATCATTTTTGTGTGTCTCATTTTTTCCGAGTCCAGTCTTTATTGACGAAGAAAAAGTTGGTGAAAAGTTTTTCTCGATTGATCGACGCATCTTTAAATTACGGATCATGGAACTTGAGAAAAGAAAATTAATTGTGCACAAACATCTAGAGAATCCTTCGAGGTCTGCCTCAAAAATAGCAAAAGTGTTAAAATTCCCAAAGTCAACGGTATGTCTTGTAATCAAACGTTACAAGGATACTCTGAGTGTGGATAGAGCACAGAGCATCATCTAAAAGTGGCACTAGGGACAAAGAGCAGAGGAGAAAGGTGTTGAGGTACGTGGATTTGGCAAAGAAATGCGATTCCAACTTTTTCCACCGTGCAAGTAACATCCTTTCAAGAAGAAGGATATAAGTTTATTTGTTGCCATCCGAATCGCTACCTGGAGCACAAAATTTAATAGCCAAAAAAGCAAGCATGATTACTATACGAACGAGTTTTGATGAAATTTGATGGCTGTATTTTAATAGATGACGAAACATAGAGTCAAAATGGATTATCTGCCCGAATCTGCAGTTGTGGCCTGCAGATCGCAGCAAGCCGTGCTTGGAAACTGACGTGTTTTGTTTTTGCTGCGTCATTTTCGCGGAAAATAAAGTCAAAAATATATTCGAAATTCAACCTAAACGAACAGTGAAATCATGAAATCTCCACGTGTTCTGTGTGAGATGTAGTGAAATTAATCGATTCCGTGCAAACATTTGTGATGGTCGGTAGTTTTTCCCCGTTTTTTTTGTTTTTTGTGCTTCGCCCCCGTACCCGGAGGAAAAGTTAATAGCAGCTTCGTTGTGTTTGTTAGTATTGTGCCACGCAGCCATAAATGATTAAATTCGAGTATTTTTCGGCTTCTCGCGAGTGACATGATGATTATAAGCAGTTAAGAAGTCGATATAGAGTCGCCTCATAGCGAGGGATTTTGATTGTTGGCAGTGTGTGGGGAGAGAAAAATGAAAACCAGTGCAATGTAGAAAACGGCCATTTGCTGGTCAGAAGCAAAAAACGAAACTAACGCGCATGCGCGCATGATTGACTGGCATATAATTCCAGATGCACTCACTCACCACATGGTGTACAGATGGAGAGCTGTGAAGTTTTTTTTTTTTTTGTTGAACAATGATTGTGATTTTTCAATATTTTGATTTTTTGTGATAAATTTTCTCGGAAGTGTTTTTTACCTGTGATTTTCATTGTGCGCGAAGTACTTATTGTATTCACGCTGTTCCTTTCGAAAAGGATGATGTGAAAATATTTGCCGAATAGCAGAGTGCTACTTCTGTAGAGACATAAATGCATCCTTCAGCATCCAGGGAAGCCGTCCAAATGAAGACTGAAGATCAGCAACAATATCCGGTGAGATCTTTCTGAATCTGAACGATACTGCTAAATACGTGCCATCATCAAAACAATATGATTTGATGATGGAAGTGTATGCACAGTACCTATATCCATTTGACGTTTGTACTGTGTTTATGCGGGGCTTGTTGTAAGTGAAAGTGACCTCGGAATGGACGTGAGTAACCAGGCATTCTGAAATGGGTCACTGGAACGCAACAGAGCTATCACCTTCCGGGCTAAAAATGTTTGTCGAGTCAACAACAGTTCGCTTAACTGCAAACATTTTTCTTCCATAAAATCACTGCCGGACGGTGGGCATTGGATTGTACACACAAACACTAGCCAGCTGCCACTACTTTAAGGAGGTACTAGAATGGTATGCTGCAAACAATGTTAATTTCGTCGCCAAAGAGATTAATCCTACGAATTGCCCTGAGTTTAGATCGATCAAAAATATTGGGCAATTGTCAAGCGAAAACTTCGAGAATGTGGTAAAGAAGACAACAAATGCGTTTAGTGTGGAATAAGTTCGCCGGTACAGTGTCATCAGCGACTGTGCAGATCATGATGGCATCGATCACAAGTAAAGTGAGGCGGTTCGTTCAAAATGTATTAATTTGAATAAATATTCTTTTGTTTGACAATTCGATCAACCATGTATGTTGTTTCACTTTTGAGTTATGATCACTTGAATGCGTCCAAATTTACTTTGAATCGGGCTTTATTGTAGCTGTGGTTTGTTCTATGATATGGAACTGCAAATAACGAAGAATTCCGGACCCTTCGAGGAAGAAGTTGAACGGAATCTGGGTGCAAAGTGCTGAGCAGTCTATAAATCCCACAATTACATTGAAGACGAATATCCGCTGCATCGTAACTCGTCTATCTGATAGTGGCTCCAATCCTAGGAAGATTGGAATCCAGTGGCTCTAGAAGAGAGGTAGGAAGATTAACGAAGTCGTTCCATGACAGTTGTCTCAGTGCAAACCGTACAAACTTTTTCTGCAGCAGTTTGATCGTCAGAACAAGAACTTCGTGATATGGAGAAAAGCAAACAGAAAAAGGCTTGACAGTCATAGTGCTGGTGCATAGTAATGGTTTCCAAAAAAGTTGTCGTTAAAATATTGGCAAAAGGCGAGAAGTGCACTAAATGTGTTCAAGATTATTAAGAAGTTTGGAGAAACGTGTTCTCTTGAAGATTTACTGAAATCTGAACGCAAAAGGGGCCATCGGATCATACAAAGGAACTGGTCTTTTGAAATCGAATAAAACGTTTTCCGTTCGTAACGAAAAAAAGCGTAACGATATCAGAACCTATAAGAAGCAAAAGCACTCAAAAGGATGGATTCACAGAAAGCTTCTTCGAATATACGGTCACGAAGCTTGTACGATGTTCTCAAAAACCGGTGCATTTTGATGCATGATGATAAAACGTACGTCAAATCGGATACCAGTACACTGTCGAGGTCGAAATTTTTTGACACTAAGCAGAGGATTGGTTTGCCTGATGATGTGCGATTTATCCGAACCAAAAATCTAACTACTAATGTTAGCGAGGAGGAGGCTTTGAAGCATTGATGTCTTCGGCAAACAAAATCCACACAAAATAGTGCCAAAGAAACCTGATCATGTATGTGCCATTTGGCTGAAATAGTATATCCGAAATTCATGCGAGTTATACAACTTATATAAAAGTTATACAAAGTTCAACTCCAAAGTTCTTGCTTTATTCTAGCGAGAAATTTTACTGAAGATTCCACAAAACCTACTCGTTATTCCAGCGAGGTAGAGGTTTATTATCATTTACCTTACGTCATTTTCGGTTATTCGCCCTAGGTCTGCCCTAACAGATTTTTTATTCAATCGGGTCGGATCTGGATTTGCTCAGGATCCGACCCGACATCTATGAAGTTCGCTCTCAACTGTTTTCGAGCTCCAAAATGGATTCACCAATACACAAACATGAACTGTCAATATAAAAGGTTTATGTTTGTTTATGTTCATGTTTTGCACTAATACCATCATACTGACTCGACTCTGGATCCAATTTCGTTCTGTAATTGCGAGTCAGAGTCAGACCTGACCAGGTTTAAACCGAAAACGACATTAATGAGTGGATCGTATTATGTTTACGTGTGTATGTACAATCATACGTCCACCAAGTCTGACAAGCGTTTTTTCCCTCAGCCTATTTCCTCACATGGCGACAATCACCGACGCCGGGGACAGTGTTTTTATAGAAGAAGAATGTTTGAAGTTAAACAAACTGTTGTCTGATACTACTAACATTTTTATCTCGGGAATTGAAATGTGATAGCTCTGAAGGTTCTAGTGACCCATTCAGAATGCCTGGTTACTCGCCTCCATTCCGAGGTCACTATCACTTACAACAAACCCTGCATAAGCACGTTACAAACGTCAAATGGACTTCGTATTGTGCATACAGTTCCATCATCATAGCATGTTATGTTTTGAGGGTGACTCGTATTTAGAAGTATCGTGAAAATTTAATTATAATCAGATAGATCTCACCGGAAATTGCTGTTGATGATCAGGCTTCATTTGGTGTAATGCACACAATCTCCAGAAATCAAATATCCTTTCACTTTGTTGAAACGACTGATCTACTCTGCTTTTCAGCCTTTTCGGGACTATTAAGATATTAATACATATACAATTTTTATTTCGCAGTAGCAATCCAGTTACACTCAGTTTAAAAAAAAAGCCGAGCAAAATTTTGCTTCCAAAACCCGCGTTGTTCAACTTTCTGTTACTTTGTCAATAATCATTATTTTTGGCTGAAAATTTGATAATTTAATCAATGTATAGACCTTATGTGACCATGTTCATGTGATAAAATTTATGCATTTGGAGTTATCATAACATATGTGGAAAAAGACATTTTTGGACAAAGCTATTTCAAAAATCCATATTTCTGTGAAAAATGTAGGTAGCATATTAAAAAAATATTCATAGTTTAAAAATACGAAAACAATGTGGGACAAAATTTGAACCGTTTCCATAAAGTGGTTTGGACTACAGCTGGCGTCAAAGCTGACGCACCAACATGAGCATTTCCCTTTTTCACCCGATTCTGACCTTGCTGAAATATCGGTGCAAAAAAAGCCGTGGTGAAATTATAACGTTGGTCTTGTGTTGCCGAATGAAGGGTAAAATCCGCTTTTACAGGCCACAACCGCAGATTCGGGCAGATAATCCATTTTGACCTATGTTTCGTCATCTATTAAAATACAGCCATCAAATTTCATCAAAACTCGTTCGTATAGTAATCGTGCTTGCTTTTTGGCCATTAAATTTTGTTTCAGGGAGCGATTCCGAATCGCCAAATAAACTTATATCCTTCTCTTGAAAGGATGTTACGCACGGTGGAAAAGTTGGAATCGCATTTCTTTGCCAAATCGCGTATGTAGACCCCTGGGTTGCCTTTCACGTACCTCAACATCTTTCTCCTCAGCTCTTTGTCTCTAGTGCCACTTTTAGGATAGCTGCGCTGTGCTCTAGAGTATCCTTGTAACGTTTGATTGCAAGACATACCGTTGACTTTGGGAATTTTAACACTTTTGCTATTTTTGAGGCAGACCTCGAAGATGTTTGTGCACAATTAATTTTCTTTTCTCAAGTTCCATGATCCGTAATTTAAAGATGCGTCGATCAATCGAGAAAAGCTTTTCACCAACTTTTTCTTCGTCAATAAAGACTGGACTCGGAAAAAATGAGACACACAAAAATGATCACCAAAAATTCATTTTAAATCGGGAACTTCTCAAATTTTCAGGGATTACCTTGGCTTTTTTTGCATCGATATTTCAACAAGGTCAGTATCGGGTGAAGAAGGGAAATGCTCATGTTGGTGCGTCAACTTTGACACCAGCTATAGCCCAAGCCACTTTACGGAAATAGTTCAAATTTTGACCACATTGTTTTCTGTACTTTTTTAAGCTATAGAAAAAATTTCAAGATGCTACCTAAATTTTTCACAGAAATACGGATTTTTTAAATTGCTTTGACCGAAATGAAATAGTTAGAATTACAGGCATATACAGTTTGATCTACCCATTAGGAGAAGCTGTTCGCCATGGCAAGTCGTACACTGGTGGTGGTTTCCTATCACATCACATCAGAATAAGCGTTCCGCTATCCGACAAATATTTTTACCTCTTCCTTTTCAAAACGGACAGCAGGAAGCAATTAGTATTCAAACAATCGCGCACAACTCTACTACAAAGAAAGTCACAGGGAAAAAAAATTAACACGAAAAATCACAATCATAGTGCAACAAATGAAAAGCTCCCGAAAACTCAACCGTCCGCGGCCAGCGCTCGCCGCGATCCCCTACCTAAATGAGTGAGTGCAATGCTGGGATATCCACAATGAGACTGTTGTCATACTATGTTCAAGTTATTCGTAATTATCAGAACGCGTTGTATTTATTCTTAAACTGAAAGGTCGTTCGTTTTAAATTCAGCAATATATGCAAGAAAGCCATCCGAAGGAATCGCTTTATTAATTTACAGTTGGGCCGCATCACGCTAAAGTACGCACCTTGGTGAAATATTGAGTGTACTGATCCAGAGCTAATTTCACCATTTCTCAAGTATCGCTCGTTGTGAAAACATCAAAGGAAATATCGTTTGCATGGCTTCCCTCACAAGACCAGATCTCAGGGAAGTAGTCAACGAAAATTTGTGAATGCATTCGTTTTCCTTCTTCTCGTGTGAATCGCGAAGCAGTCCGGATTTGAACGCGACTCTCGTTGCTTGAGGGGTTTCGAGGGTTTTCTGTTTCTTCCGGAAATATCATTCGCCAATTTCAATTTGCTGCACTGAAGTGAAGGCAAATTGCAGACAAACAGGGGCGGGGGTGAAATTCAATATCAACGATTATTTGAGCCGGAACATTTTATTTTTTCACTTTGTCTCTTCCAGGTTTCATCGTGTGTGATTATTGAAGGATTTTCCAGCTGATGCATAAACCACTGATTTTTATGACGGTTGATTCAATAAAATATCAATATATAGCTTTTCTTAGTTTTAATAAGTTGCATTCACATCTTGCATCGAAAGCTGTCAAATACTAAGTGTACACGGTGTTCAATAAGTTCGAATACAAGTTTTCATCATTGCGTAGGTATGCGCCATGTACATATTCTGCATTGGTATTGGTGTCAGCTTTAGCTTCATTCATACGCTACCGAATGTGCGCGGTGTTGACATTCTGTTAGTTGTTGTTCGTTTGTTACGCGCGATGAAAGAGTATCGGGACTTCGTAATTAAGCGTTTTTGAACGGTGAGCGACCCGGCGATATATTCCGGCTGCTGAAATCGCATGGGGTCAAGCGGAACTTTGTCTACACGACCATCAGGCGATACCGGGAGACGTCCTCGACCAATGACCGTGCGAGATCCGGTCGGCCGCGTTCAGCGAGGACGCCACGAGGTCATCAAGATCGTGAGGGAGCGAATTCGGCGCAAAAGAACCGCTCAATCCGGAAAACGGCTGCAGATCTCAACGTTTCCATTGGAACCGCTCACACCATACTCACCAAGGACCTTGGTTTCAGGCCTTACAAAAACGTAAGGTCCATGGCGTTTCGGAGGCTACCAGCAAAAAGCGGTTGGATCGAGCTAAGAGGATCCTCTCTCGGCACGCTGGTCAGGAGTTTGTTTTTTCGGACGAGAAACTGTTCGTGCTGCAGCAGCCGCACAATGTGCAAAATGACCGGGTGTGGGCGCCATCGAGGGACAGCATTCCTGAATCCAATATAAACATCCCTCGGTTCCAAAGTGCCGCGTCGGTGATGGTTTGGGGGCAGTATGCAAACGTGGTAAGCTACCCTTGGTGTTTATTGAAAAAAACGTCAAAATCAACGCGGCGTACTACAAAACTGAGGTTTTGGAAAAGGTTGTTGCCCCCAGTCTCCGAAGCCTCTACGGCGATGAGCACTACGTGTTCCAGCAGGACGGTGCACCAGCCCATACGGCAAATGTGGTTCAAGCCTGGTGTCGGGACAATTTAACCGACTTTCTGGACAAAACTTTGTGGCCTCCCAGCTCCCCGGACTTGAATCCTCTCGACTTTTTTGTTTGGTCCTATATGATGGCGGAAGCTGAACGAATACAAGGTCAGCACTTTGGATCATTTCAAGACGGTAATTCTCAAAATCTGGGACGAAATGCCCATGCAGTCCGTGCGTGCTGCCTGCGACGCGTTCGAGAAACGTTTGAAGCTCGTTAAGGAGTACAAAGGGGAGTCATTCAAGAGAAATGTTGTAAACGTTCCTTGTAAACATAGCTTTCAATAACATAAATCCAAAAAATAAAAAAACATGTTTTCATTTTTTAACAAATTTCTGAAAGTGTATCCGAACTTATTGAACACCGATGTAAGTATACCTACAATATTTAGATTGAGAGCAGGCAGATCAAGCGTACCGTAGAGCCATTCAAAAAAATAAGAAATCACTCTCATGTTAACAATTAGAAAAATTGTAGCATTCAAACTTCAAAATAATGTAGCTCAATTACACATAATTGTGCATTTGAACTAATTTCCCGTCCATATTCCCAGAATGAATAACTATGCGCTGAACTCCCACAAATCCCCCTTACTAACGATTCATTAAGAATGAAATACTTCACCTGCTCTGCCGAGTGGATATAACAAATCGATAGTGGTTGAACCATTTTTCCCGGTTTCAACTTTCCGTGCGCGAAAATCGCCATTGGTCTTATCATCAATGTTCCTGCCAGTGACTGTACCCAAGACTAATGGTCACATCGAGTGCAATCTGGAATATGCTTCTTTCACATCCCATCGTAACCAATGCTGCTGCCCATTCTCGCTCGTCTTAGAGGATAGATAAGGAACAATGCATTTGCCACGTTTGAGTCTCAACCGGAATGCGGTGAAATTCCTTCCGGAAAAGTGAAGGAACGTTTCTTCGCTCCCGTAATGTTGATGCCCATGCGAACTGTAGTAATTTAATGCTGCATCATTTATAAGAAGAGTATAGCCATTCTTACCTTGGAATGGTTTTCCTGAATGCAAGATGCAGCAGCTTGGATCAGAGCACTCAGGAAATTTAGATTAACTCGATGCGATCTTGAAATAATAGAAACAATTTCAGTTGCCATGTAACATGGAGCTCGATTTTCCAGAAGCATTCATATTTCAGGCTTACGCAAATTCTTTAAACGATGGAGAAAGCACTTTTTTCCACCGAAGAATATTATTGCTTCGCAACTACCGTTGGGAATATTCACACGTTTTTACCGTTGCACACCTCGAGTGGAAGGCTATTCTTCGTACTGCTGATATTGCTCAGACGTGATACGAGGATATGTTTCAAGAGCATCATGTTCGTTTCAAGTTTACATCTTATGGTTTTGGTTTTGGTATATTTTGAGAGGGTGGTGATGGTGATGATGATGATCACAAAACTGCGCAGATAACGACCATGAAGCTAATTTAATTTATTAAAAGTGAAGCTCTTCAATCTACGAACCATATGTATTCAGGGATTCCTAACAGCACAATGCAAGACATGCTGCTATAAATTATTCAAGATTGGATTAAGAAGCGCTTGTTTATTTACCAACTGTCCGGTAGAGAGCTCATTCATAATAAATGATAGTGTTTGCGTAATAGTAGACAAGTTTTTCTGTCTTCTTTTTTGACATTTAAGGATTATTGATTATCAGAATGAGGTTTTTACTGGCTCTCAACTTAGTGCACTGCCGTGATTATTGATAGCATCACTTCCTATTCTAGTAATGTTTATGAATTAGTATTATTCGGTGGTAAATTCATTTATACTGTATGTCCAAGCATCCAAAAAATGTTCCAAACCAGACCGATAATCGAGCTCCAGCTTGGTCTTGCTTTGTAGTCGCACCTTTCCCGGCTGAGGAGGACTTGGTCCAGTTGGTTGGATGCTGACGTAAAGTAGCATTTGTGGACATCTATGTCATCAAATGCTGAGGGATAAAGATGTTTCCTAATCTTTTATTTACAACTCTATCGTATTCGCTGTGAACCATTTTTATGACTTATAAGTTATAACCTTTCCTGGTTATTACAATAATCTGCTGCTTCTTAACGCAAGGCGCAAGTGTTTTTTCGGCACTGACTGAGATGCATGTACACAATTAATAGCTTAGCACTCTCCATACCAGCTATATTTAATTTATTTGTGTATATCTACGTTAACCACTGCGCTCGGATTTACCATTTTCAATCACGTTGTTCGTATGGACATTTTTATCATGAGAGACGCTATCGTGATAAGCTTTCTATGTTTTGCTTCCCGTAGAATCATGTACATGAAAATGTTTGCTCGTTAATTTCAGAGATGTCAGCACCGTTATCGATCGAAAGCTTCTGATGGATAATGAAAGTCGAATACATCATATTGCTCGTGGTATGAAATTTATTCACATATGATATACTATTGATAGAAACTGGGGTTACTGATTGGATGAATGATGATTAGGTGAAGACACATTTTTTGAAGCGGTAGCTAGTAACAACTAGTAAAAGTATTCAATCTATATTCTGCAATTAATTTTCCCAGACCTCTATCTCTCGCATTGTACAAATGTATGAGTGAGTCAAAGAAAATCGACGTAAATTAAATTATTCTTTAATTATTATGGATCCGTCCGTGCACCATATGGATCTTTATTCGAACATACGATAATAGTTGGTTGATATTACATGGAGAGCTTCGTTTGTCTTCAATTGGTTTGCGGTGAGAGAAAACACTCTAAATTTATGTACTGTTTTTGGAATACCTAGTGGTCCTTCAATCATTGTATTTATATCAGAGATCGAAATTCTCTCATTTTTCACTGAAAACATGCTACCTAGATCAGTGGTGGTAAATGTACATTTTTTTTTGCAAAACACTCACCTGTTGCGAAATTTGAGGCCCGCACAGTTCTAGCGAACGTAGGGAATAGAAAACAGAAAGCTAATAAATTCTCCCTATTTCTGCCGACAGTTTCAAACAGTTTAAAAATGGTATGTGACTGTATTTGATTGCTTGATTAAAAACGCACTTATTAGGTTATTTGTATTGTAGACTATTCCAGAAAGTATAAGCACAAAAAAGTCATGTTTTTTTTAGTTTTAATAATTTTATTTGGCAAATCATATTTGTAGTTGTGTTTTATATGATATTTAGATGGAACAAATAAACACTAAACTGGATCGTAGCGTGCTTTGCTCGAAGACGGAAGCAAATATTTTTTCTTCCGTCAAATTTTGAAATTTAACTCTAGTTTAACATAAAGTATTATTGTTTATGATTTTATTACTATTTTTAGTGGCTTGTTTTAAGAAACCCGTTGCAACGCTCGGACTGCGAAATGGAAATCAGTGAATCCGAAAAACAGTTCCAGGTGCGAGCAAAGTAAATGAAAAAAATATTTGACATGCAAGAAGACTTTTTCGTTTCGCAGACCATGGAGAATTTAACAGTGTAGTGACACTTTCATGGGGTTCAAAGTGCGGTTAAAATGGTACGGTGAAATGGAGTTTTAGGAAAAATCGTCCCAGCCAGATTATTAACGACTCAATTCAGTGCATTCAATTGGTACACGATTTCCGCGGTCCTCAGGCGACTAAGAAATGAAAAATGTGTAAATTAGCTCCAGAAGGGATTGTGGAGTGTTGTTTTGTCAATTAATTTGACATTCCACCAGTACCGATGTGGCCCAAGGATGTATAAATAAATTTTTCGATTGCTTTGAAGATCAAAAAGAAAAGTGCACCGGGATCATCTTTAGTCACGCAATTGTGGGAAAACTGGTTCGGAAATATGATTGCGTTATACTCTGGTGTGTCCGGAACTGGAAGACTTACTGGAATGATTGACAACCGCTGTGCGACAGGGCAGCTGCGAGTTCAGCCTGATAGGGGGACAACCACTCGGGGAAGTTTGGTTTACAGAACACCTCTACTGGTTTAAGAAGCTGACGAACCGGCTGTGGATAATCATCACTTTGGTTACAATGCGGAACGCGGACGTCTTTGAAATTTGGGTGAGCTCTTTCCATTTCTCGCCTTTTTACTTTAGATTATATTATTATGAAGAGATTATGTGGGTAAAAGGTTTGTTCTTTCATCACTTGCGTGAAGCTGATTTCAATCTCTATTAATAGAATTTATCGAGTTAATGCCATTAGTAGTTTTTTTTTACTTCTCATATACGGCTAAAGCTGCATAATGTCTTTGACGCCCCGAAAGAGGTGGTCATTGCCTTCCTTTGAAAGTAAGATTGAACAAGAATCGACATATGGGTGTGTAACTAAGGTCTTAACAAGTAATTTGTGTGTGAGTGTGGGGGGAGGGTGAGGGAGGGGGTTTGTGTATGTTTGTATGCTTGTGTCACAATTTATGAGTGTTTGTGGGTGTTTGAGCTCGAGTGTACGACTTTGTGTCAATTCATCCTTCTTTTATTTCCAGAGAGCGAGTAATGGCGCTATAACCATAAGCCTTAAAAGGCTAAGTCAAGAGTTAGTGCTCATGTCGCAACCGACAGACAAGCTCTCATGCAAGAAGAGCCTGTTCCAGCTTTTGCTTTAACTTTCTTAGCTTCGTCACTCCCAACGACCTATGTATATATTTAAATAAACTTATGGTTTCTCGCCAAAGAAAGCCTCCCACATTATCCCATCCAACTTCCAACTCCAGATGTCGATGAAGGTAGCATGAGTTCTCAGCATCTTCTTAAGTAGACATGTAATTAACACTTCCATCCCATCCCTTGCTGATCATAAGGACCTGGCCATGTGTTGTGCAAAGAGATCGATGGATGAAGAGCCTGTCAAACCCGAGGCAGCTCATTTGGCGCTTCCATCGTCTCTACAACAGCCAACCCAAGATTATGTATGGTCGGAAAATGCTATGCTATGCTATGCTTGTGTTTTACAAGATATTTTACTCTCGTTTAATCAAAATATTTAATCATAGCCAAGACTCCTAACTTTTAGCTTCTGCACAGTACTACTTTCCACCATTTCGACCACTTTTGGCCAATCTTTTATCAATTTTTGGATGTCGTGCGCTGGTTTTATGAATTTTCGAAGCTTTGCCTTGGTTAAAGCCCAAAAAGTGTCGATTGGCCGTGCCTCCGGGTAGTTCGGCGGATTCATGTCTTTCGGCACAAAACATACATTGTGACTTTTGTACCATTCTATAGTGTCCTTTGCGTAATGACATGACGCCAAATCAGGCCAAAACAGTACTTGACCTTCGTGCTGCCTGATCATCGGCAATAATCGCTTCTGGAGACATTCCTCAACGTATTTCTGAGTGTTCGTCGTCTCTGTTGTAATGTACGGACTAGATTTTTTACCACACTCGCATATTGCTTGTCAAACCATAACCTTCTTGCCGAATTTTTCAGTAAAAATTGCCTTCTCCGTTTTGGGGATGTCTTTGTCTTCGCTTACAGTATAGAATTGTGGTCCGGGAAGCGTTTTGTAATCTAGTTTTGCATGCGTTTCATCATCCATTATTATACACCCAGAATTTCTACACAATAGCGAATCGTAGATTTTGCGGGCCCATGGTTTCACGGACGCGAGCAACAATTCACTTGATGGCGGATCTAACTAGTCCCATCAAATCGTTAAATTTGACGATTTGTTCAGGAACCGACTCAAATTCAGCTTTGGTCCCAGCGAACACTTTTGATCGGAATACTGACAAAAAGTTCCGTTTAAAGTTCAGATGACTACACAGCAAAAAAATATGAAAATTACACGTGATGTAAACCGGCTTAATTCGAAAACTACATGAATGTATTAACTTATTTTGGTTGAAATTTCAACTTAAAATCCTGTACATGGGCGGAACATTGAAAAACATTCAAAAACGCATTCATATTCTACTAACTTTGTCCAACAACCTATGTTTACATTATGGTGTGAAAATGAATTGAAACGCTCTCCTTTTTCAACTCATTAGACTGAGAGTTTACATGAACGTGTAAAATTATATGTTTGTTCACTGAAACCAATGAACCATGGCGCCCGAACCTTTTGTTGCTTTCTTCTGCTGTCATTCGTTACACGATCTGACCTGAAATCTCAGTTGTTAGTTTATAATTGTTACAAAGACAAACTTATAATTCGGATGATATAACATCGGAAAAAACAGTCATGTTGTGAAGCTGTCATTTTCCTTCAATCGAAAATGTTCATAAACAAAACAAGGAGATCAGTGTCAATTTGTTATTGTCGATTGGGAAATAAAGTCTTCGGGAGGAAGTTTAATAATATGATGGTAGTAAATTTAATGAATGATGGAAACCCATTTACCGTTATACTCGTGTTTTTTAGTGCTTTAATTGATTGATTTTATATAAATGAACTTTTTTTCGGACAGAGCATGCATAAATTCAATAACGTTTAAAATTACATGAGATGTTTTCAACTCGTGTAAAAATAAAGCGCCATTTATTTTTCAATTCATGTAATTTTATGTTTGCCTGTAATTTTGAATCTTTTTGAATGCTCCAATTATGTGCATGTAAATACATTGAAAATTACATTTTTTTATTAACTGTGTATCCTTCAGCTTTCTTTCTTCCAGCTTCCCGACTTCGTCCACAAATTTTCTCAAATGGGGCAAAATTTTTAGCGCTCTTCATATTGTTTAAATTTATTTAACTTAACGTTGCCGTTCTTAGAATGAAAGTTCATCACTTTTTTTCAAAAGTACCTACACAATAAAAATACGGTTGTTCCTACTATTTTGGTTGACTACGCCAGTTTTCAAAACTACTATGGAAATACTCACTCCAAATCACATCGGCTTGTTCCGCCTGGGAATGTGAAAGCCCATCTCAGTAGCACTCCTATCGAACGGTGGAGTGAAGTTGTATATCTCGATCTCATCCTCGATAACAAATTGTTATTTTGATACCATGTAGAGAAAATATCCACGTCTCTATACCCTCTCATCAACAGAAGGTCCTTCCTTTCCCTTAAAAATAGACTTACTATCCACAAACAAATTATCCTTTCGGTTATAGAATATGTTTTGCCAGTCTGGAAGACATGCATCAGACTAATTTCCTGAGAATTATTTTAAACAGTCCCCCGAGGACTAGAAACTCTGAAATCCATCGCCTGGCTGGTCTTCAAGTGTTGGAGAACGTCAACCCTAACTCCCTACCGGATCGTCCGTGATCTTGCACGTTAATTTTGAGTTTGTAAAAAGTAGTTACGTAGGTTATCCGTTTTTTTTTAATTCAAAATCAACTGATCCCTTCTGTGGAAACAACGGAGATCGATTGGTTTAACCAAATTTATAGACATTTCAAATCAGATGAGGATGTAATGGAAGCTTGAGGGCCCTTCTGGCATATCACTTATGTGTGAAGTATTTGTAAAAATCATAATCTATTCAAATAGAGACTATTTAATCTTCAGAGCTTAGCGAAGCTGTTTAGCGGCGATGAGTCCCCAGGTAACCAATATGCATAATCATATGCAATAAATCAACCCTAAATCTGCATTCCAGATGCTACAAACATTATATTAGCATCTGGAATGCTTTCCGTTGTAAAGTTGTATTTCAAATGTTATTTAAATGCTTGTAGCCTGTAATAAAGGGCGATACGGTCAAAATTTGGTCAATATCAACTTGACGTATTTCTTTCAATTTTGCATTTACAAAACCTGAACACCCCTCATTTTGAAGGTGTGTGTGTGGCAGAATGTTGCTCTCTATTTTGATTTTGGAATTCACTCTTCAGTTGTCAAAATGCCGTCCAAGCAAGAAGAGCAGCGTATCAAACCTTTTGCTCGCGCATCGCGAAAATCCGAGCTACTCGCACGCAAACTTGGCAAAATCGCTAAAAGTTGCCAAATCAACCGTTACAAATGTAATTAAAGTGTTTGGGAACGTTTGTCGACAGCCAGGAAGTCTGGATCGGGCGAAATCGAAAACCGGAAGCCGCTGAGACGACAAAGAGAGTTGCCGGTAGTTTCAAGCGAAACCCTAACCTATCTCTCCGAGATGCCGCAAATAAGCTGGGTGTATCGTCTACAACCGTGCATCGAACCAAAAACGAGCCGGACTATCGACTTACAAGAAGGTAGTGACTCAAATCGCGATGATAAACAAAATACGACGGCCAAAGCGCGATCCCGGAGGCTGTACACGACGATGCTGACGAAGTTTGACTGCGTGGTAATGGACGACGGAACCTACGTCAAAGCCGACTACAAGCAGCTTCCGGGACAGGAGTTTTATAGGGCAAAAGGAAGGGGAAAGGTAGCAGATATTTTCAAGCACACGAAACTGTCAAAGTTCGCAAAGAAATATCTGGTTTGGCAAGCCATCTGGTACCCGTGGCTTGAAAAGCAGCATTTTCATAGCTTCCGTGACTGTCAACCAAGAAATTTACGTGAAAGAGTGTTTGAATAAACTTCTGCTGCCTTTCCTGAAGAAACACGGTTGTTCCGTACTGTTTTGGCCGGATTTGGCATCTTGCCATTACGGTAAAAAGGCCATGGAGTGGTACGCCGCCAACAACGTGCAGGTGGTTCCCAAGGACAAGAACCCTCCCAACACGCCAGAGCTCCGCCCAATTGAGAAATACTGGGCTATTGTCAAGCGGAACCTAAAGAAGACCAAAAAAACTGCTAAGGACGAGCAGCAGTTCAAGGCAAACTGGCTTTCTGCGGCGAAGAAGGTGGACAAGGTGGCTGTACATTTTGATGGCAGGGGTCAAGCGTAAGGCCCGGCAATTCGGATTTGGAAAAGCGGAAGCCTAACTGAATATTTTTCCTGAATTTTATACTAATTGAACTTGAAAAAGAAATTTACTTTGATTTTTTAAATAAACGATTTCACCGATTTACACGCGTTTTCCCCTGACCAAATTTTGACCGTATCACCCTTTAAGCATTTAAAATGCAAAATAACATTGATGAAGCATTATCATAGCATTGCAGTAAAGCAGCCGTATATTGGGCCATAAGTGGCATTTATAGTGCATTTAAGATGACTTAATTGCTTGATAGGCTGCTGTAAAGACGCTTTGAATCAGATTAATGGTAACCTGTGTCACTATTGAATTGGTAGCTGGTGGTGACAAGCACCCGGGAGGGTGGATCCGTTGAGTAACTCTCCCTCCCACCGGAACCATCTTTCGGTATTATTTCTTGGAGGGGGCTATTGTTAAGCACCCGCTTATGTCTAACTACATAGGACTTTAGTACTTAGTTGATCCCTCTGACCTGTCGCTGGTCGTTTCACCATATGTCCTGAAGCTCTAGGACAATCTGATAGGTCACCGTGTTTACTGCATCCTAGGTAAAACGCATACCGCGTCGCGTGACACTGTTCGCTAACCACTCTCAGGCACATTAGCCTGAGGGTACTTTTGAGCTTGCCGAGTGAGCTCTTAGTACTCAAGGCAGTGACCCGTACAGGCCCGCCGCTTGCAAGGTAATATTGCCGTGGCGGCTTTCTTGCAGGCGTGGTCGACGTGGTTGGTAATGGACAGCTTGTCATCGATCATAACCCCCAAGTACCTCAGGGGACGTTTTGAGGTGATGGTGCAATCACCAGCACTGGTCATCGGTATTTGCTTCGATTTCTTATTATTGACCAATTCCACCTCCGCTATGGATTCCCATAGACCTCTAGGGTAAAGTCAATGTCATTCGCGAAACCGACAATCTTTACCCGGTTTGGGAACCTCAATCTTTATACTTTGTCATACACCGTATTCCAGAGCACCGCGCCCAGGATTGAACCTTGCGGAACTCCTGCGGTGACTTGAACACGTTTTTGACACATCATCATGTTGGATAGTTGTACCCGATTCTGAAAGTTGTTGCCCAGAATCCTATATAGTTGGAACGAGTTGGCGAAAGCCTCCCAACTGGCGCTATTGAACAAATTTCGCACGTCCAGGGTTACTACTGCACAGTAGCAAACTCCCCGCTTCTTGCGTAGGACTGCCACCTCTGCCGTCTTGGTGACGGACCTGATGGCATTCAACGTTGACTTCCCTTTACGGAAGCCATACTTGTTGTTGGGCAGGCTATCCGTACCCTCTGTGTACTCCGAGAACCTGTTGAGGATAACCCTCTCCAGCACCTTACCCATCGTGTCCAGCAAGCATATCAGACGGTATGCTGATGGATCACCCAGTGAGCTTCCCTGTATTCGGTAGCAATACTAGCGTCTGAAATTAGAAAATGCCCTCGTTTAAACATCTTTGCATCACCAAGCTGAAAATTCTATAAGTCAGGGAAATAGTCGTCTTGATGGCCAGGTTTGGTATACTGTCAGGTTCTGGCGCTTTGTTTACCTTTAGCGGCTTTTCTATCGCAATGATTTCATCATTCGTAAAAGTCGCCTCATCCCCTCAAGGGACAATTCTGCAGTTATGGAAGGCGAGGGACTCTGGCCGTGGTGCGGAAAGAATCCCATAATAACTACCTGCAGTAGCTCTGGTGATTGCTCTGTTGGAGCTGTTGTGCCCTTGGTTTTGGCCATTACCACCCGATAAGCGTCACTCCATGGGTTCGCATTGGCTTTCGAACACCGACTCTTCAAGCAGGTCGTCTACTGGCCTTTATCTCGCTCTTTAGTGCCTTTGGCGGCGACTAGCGACACCCAACGCTCCGTTCTTTCGGAGTTCAACCGCGTTCTTTGCATCCTTCTACTAGCCTTGAGGCAGATTTTCCGGAGGTCGATGATTTGTCTGTGACCAGCGATCTCGCATCCCTAGGTTTCACCTTTTCTGGGCATGGTTGCGTCGCACACTCGTGTAAGTAGTGCTTCAAGTTGATCGCCGTATGGGTCTTGGGTTTCGCTTGTTCTCTGTTCCCGCTGAAGCGACTCTTTGAGTAACTCTTTATCGAAAATTCTAAAGCGAACCGCCTGGTGGTCGCTATGAGTGTAGCCATCCTGGCAACTGCACTCTCCAGTTGTTCAACAGCCCAGGGCCGCAGAATGTCATGTCGATTATCGACTCCGCTTTGTTTCTATGGTAGGTACTTTTGGTACCTGCGTTGGCCAGGTCTACGTTGAGCCTGACCAGGGCCTCGAGCAGGATCTGGCCGCTTGGGTTGGTAAGGCGGCCGCCCCACTCCAACGACCAGGCGTTGAGATCGCCCGCTACTACCATCGAGTTTCGGCCAGTTAGCTCCGTTGTCATCCTATCGATCATTTGTGACAATTGGTCAATAGACCACCTCAGCGGCGCATAGCAGCTACAGATACACACTCCATTCACTTTTGCGACCGCGAAGCCCTCGTTTGAGGTGGACACAACCTCCGGGACCGGGAACTTGCCCGTCGTTCATAAAAGCGCCATATTGGACGCAACCCAATTTCCCTTACCGGCAAGGATGTGGTATGGGTCGGATATTATGGCGATATCCGTTGCCGACTCGCGAACTGCCTGACACAGCAGTTGCTGAGCTGCCTCACAGTGGTTCAGATTTAATTGTCCTCATTATATCAACGTTTCTTTAAACTTGGGACCTCCCGTGACTTGCCTGTCGTCTGGTTTTCCATTACACGTCATGCATTTTTGGGGCTCCTTACAGTCCCAGGCCTTGGGGCCTTTCACTCCGCATCTTCGGCATAAGTTGCTCCTATCGGGGCAATAACTTTCCCATGGCATATGCCCGGTTATGTAAAGGATTATGCCTTTTCGACAAACAATAGGTGCATTATAAATTTATCATCAAATACTGAGTAAATATTGTTCCCACATACCTATTGCAGATAGTTTTATTATCAAAATATATTTATGGAGTCTTCTGCCTTATGAACTGTGATGATTTGTATTATTTTATGGATGAACCGATTTTGAACTTGGATATCTTGTACCAGCTTTTGACCAGATTCATTTAGACAGCCGACCAACTGAATCAACTGATGAAATTGTCGGCTGAGCTCCAATTCCACATCAACAATCCAGACAGTTGTGTGCAAAAATGTCTTCCGTGGGAGGTTCTGAATCGTATTGATTTGTGTGATCGTCCAGTGGGATTCGAAATTGTAAGCTATGCGAAATCAATTTAACTCTTTCCCTCTCGAGTGGGCAAGCAGCTAAAGTGTACAAACATTGCAAAGCATACCACTGCTACACGCCTCACCGAGTGCCAGATGGTGGCTAACTTTGACGATTTCACATTTTCCGATGAAACAAAGAAGCGGGCGGCGGGCAAGAAGCGGGAAAGAAACAAGTCCGTGCTTCCGATTCAGAAGCCAGCCAGTGAGGTTGAAAGTGGGAGAAAAAAGTTTCCCTCGCATACTTGAGAGCATTTCGCACTTTTGCGAAAATGATTCGCATGAACAATCTTCAGCTCGGTTTCGGGCATGTCAAGGGAAATGGAGCAACAGATGGGCTTGCTTCCCAAGAATGCCATATTTAAAGAACTTTGACATGCTTCTCCTTATTGGTCGCTGTTAGAAGTCAGTTAAAAGAGACAGAAAAAAAAACCTGGTCTATTTTATGCAATATGAGTGCGTCCGCTTTAGGGATTCGAGGAAACTGTAATTAATTAGGGGATTTGCTTATTAGTGCAACGAACTGTTAAAGATTGAAGTATCTTAGGGAAAGTTTACAGAATCACATCCACTGTGAAAACTGCTTCAATAGTTTTTTTTTAAACCTACCGGAACAACATAATTATTCGCAAAACTTCCATGTTGTTTGCATTTGCCGTTCTTAACAACAAAAATATTCACTGCTTGCTCATTGTTGTAAAACTGACGAAAGGAAAGCAAACTTATTCTTTTTCCGCAAAAAAACCACCATCGGTTCTTAATGCATACTCGGTCCCATTCTTGAAGTTGGTGGACGGAACGTGGTGGAGAGAGGTTCTGCCAAAGGATATAATATTAACTATGGCAAGGGTAAACCAGATGGGAAATTCATCTCCGCTTGCAGCAATCTGCAGAAATAGTGAATCAAAACTTGTTCAAAACTGGAAAATTTTGATGAATTCAATTTTGCAAGTATAAAAGTTTCCTATTAAGTACATACTTAAGAAGCGGTTTGAAATCCGTAAGTCAAGCGGAGCGATGCTGTGTGGTGAATTGTCGGAAAAAAGTCGGGTTTAATTGTTTGAGGAAGAATACTCATTAACGCAAGAATAACTTCATTAAAAATATTCGTGTAGTTCATCACAATATGCTCGATTTCTTAACGTGGGTTTAATTTTTCCCAATTCTCAAATCTTCATAATGTAAGTTTTGCAACTTCCTCAACTGACATAAGAAGCACTTGATGTTTTCTAATATTCTCACCCATTCCAGAACAGCACCTAACCGATCCTTACAGCTAGGATTTAATCTTCCTGAAAGCAGCTTTTTCGCCAGCCATTCCTTTGTCAACTGCCTACCTTCTTGACTCCCACGTTGGCACGTGTGCACGTGTCAATCCATGCTGTCAAAAATATGCTCATTATTATTTTCTCCATCTCCGAGTGTTATTCCGGCGACCCAGACCTTTGACAACGATGTAATCATGTATATGGATGGATGAATGAAAACAACAACAGCAGAACACCGCTATCCAATCAGAAAAAAATATATTCCAGCACAGCGCTGGCCCCTTCGACAGTAGCAGTGATTCCGAAATTAAAATCTTCGACAGCCGTTCATTCTAACATAGGGATGATTTCTGAAATCTTCCGATCTGTCACACAGTGTCACTTTGCTCACCATTATGAAGCTGTGCAGTAGAATAACCATTGACATTGTGTCTCGAAGTGATTTCACCCATCCGTATTGCAAGAGACAGCGTTTGGAATGAATAGGGTGAGGAATCAACCACCCTCCTCGCGAATCCCTTCGATTGTGGAAGAATAGACCAACTACCAAGTGTACGAGTACATATGTCAAGAGTTTTAATAAGACAAGGGATCGGAGGTTATTTTTCAGGCGGGGATGGAGTGTTTTTCTTAGTTATTTTGTGAAGATTAATCTTTGGCTGAAAGTGCTATTCATTGCTTCTAATTGAATGCTGTCTTGTTCCTGTCAGTCAAAATTCGACAACCCTCCATGGTTTGAACAGAGTATAGGTTGGAACTAACGCTGGATTTGTTTGTATTATTAAGAAATACAGATAGAGAAATAAAATACTTATGTTCTATTCAGGATGGGGAAAAGAATCATTATCAATCGTTTATATCAAGCATCTAATTGATCAGCTAGATCGAAGGATATAACGTTGTGTGCACTCAAATTGTAAATCCGATACAAAACGGAAGAAAATATTTTTGATTTGAGAACTCCACGTATGTCCACGTAGATCGAGAATTGGACAGTTGTGTTCTTCCGGAACAAAACGTGATTATAAATGTAATTTCGTAAAACTTGGCAAAATGCGCTTTAAAATTCAAGGAAATAAAGTGAACATAAGATCGTTTTGGTAATTTAAAAACAAATGAAAACAAAGTTGGTTTATGTAGATTGTTCGCTATCAAGGGCCACGAGTATAAGGGTTTATAATACCACTTGTTTTCCATGCCACCCTGAGCAGTTGGTTCAACTTCGGTCAAATCGGTCGACATTTACACACTTAGATTTTTTTTACAGAAATCTGTAAAATTTTACCAAATTCTAAACAACTGAATGTTCGGTAATCGGATTTAATTGATTTCGGTGAAATTTTACAGTTATCTCTACAAAAATTATCGGAATTTTTAAAATTTCACCGTTCAATCCGAAATCCATTCAACAAACGTTCAGCTGTTGAGTATTCGGTAAAATTTTAGAGATTTTTGTTAAAACAATCTAAGTGTGTACACATTTGAAAATGGAGGAAGACCACTGTGTTCGTTTTCAATACTTGATCATTTAAACGTGAAGGTAATACTATACATACTGATTAAAAAGCAATGATAATATCTATGTGTCTGTTCAGTGTAACGGTTATGATTTCTACTTTAGATTGTTTACCGTGTTTTCGTTATCTAGAATTTGAATTATTTTCTTTCCGCCCAAATTTACAATATGTGTTGCCAAAGTTACCTGATGGAACAGATGTAGAATAAAAGCGAGGAATAATAAATTAGTCAGTGTTAAGAAGCTCAAACGCACGGCTGTGTTTTTATTTCTGCAGTCTTGAGCCCTTCAGTTTTATACAGTCCATTTGAAGCTACATTTTGGTCCTTTTGAGCCAGATATGTGGCTATTCGGGAGAAATCAAACTGATCGCATTTCCTAGCATGAAAATCGCGAATTCGCGAAGTGAAAAAAGTGTCTTTGAACGTGAAAAGAACGCCATCGGATCGGCATATTCGGGTTGATATTCAAGTGACCCGCATTGTGAGGTGCGATCGTCGAAGGGGCTTATTACGGTTGTCACCTTCACTATCACTTTCACTTCACTTACACATCATCTCAATGTTACGCTATTAAAGGGCGAACACGAAATTATTGCGACACATTCAACAGGGCATAACTTTTTTACCATTGGGTAAAAATCAACCAAATTTTGCACACTTTCTCATTGATGTGTACTGTTTACATGCTGTCAAACTCGAAGTCGTGTTTTTCGATTCAACGAAAATGGAGGTGAACCAACGCGTGTCGAGAGAACAAATTCTTTCCAAACACCTGGAATTTCGTGACCTGTCGCACCGGCGGTTGGGAAAAATGTTGAACATTCACCATTCAACCGTCTCCAGAGTGTTGAAGCGGTTCCAGGATCAGTTAGCGTTAGACCACGGCAAAGGAGCTGGAAGAAAACCGGAACCGGAGAACAAAAAGACGGAGGGAAAGGTGAAGCGGATGATTAAAGCAAATCCCAACGTCTCAAGCCGTGATTTGGCTAAAAAGATCGGCATGTCGCAGAGCTACGTCCAGAATGCAAAGAAGAGAGCTGGACTACATACATACAAGGTACAGAACTTCCCAAACCGCGATGAGCGGCAACAATCGACGGCTAAAACTCGGGCACGGAAGCTCTACGAGAAGCTGACAAAATATGGCTGCTGTGTGATGGACGACGAAACGTATATAAAAGCCGATTTTAAGCAAATTCCGGGGTTGGAGTTCTATGTGGACGACAAATTTAAGAAGAAGAAAATGTCGAAGTTCGCCTCCAAATATTTCATTTGGCAGGCCATCTGCTCTTGCGGACTGAGGAGTGAGCCTTTCGTGACAAAGGGCACAGTAAATGGCGGGATCTACAAATCTGAGTGCCTCGAGAAGCGCCTTTTGCCGTTCTTGCAGCAGCACGACGAAGCTCCGCTATTTTGGCCAGATTTGGCATCATGCCACTATTCTAAAAGTGTCCTGGAGTGGTATGAGGCCAATTCTGTCCATTTTGTTCCAAAGGACATTAATCCGCCAAACTGTCAGGAGCTGCGCCCGGTGGAGCAGTACTGGGCAATGATGAAGCGGGAACTTCGGAAGAGCAAGAAGACAGTAAAAGATGAGAAGAACATGTTAAGAAAATGGAAAAAAAAAACTGAGAAACTGGTACCGGATGACACTGTAAAGACTTTGATGGAGGGCATCAAGCGAAAAGGCGTTCAATTTTACACTCAAGGCTCCATCGATTAACTTTTCTTTTGATTTTTGAAGTGAATATATGTATAAAACTACCCTAAAATTTTGGTTTGATTCTAAACATTATAAGAAAATTGGCATGACATTTTCGGTGTCGCAATAATTTCGTGTTCGCCCTTTACTGGTATCACCATGATCAAAAATGAACTCCGTAAGGTGGAAGTGATAGTGAACTGAAAATCGAAGTAGCCGTCAGAAAATCTACGGTTTGCGTCACTTTTTTCGGTGGCGTGATGGTGCCGTGGCAACCATAATAACACCGAGTTCATTCGAATCGTAACCTCGGATGAACTCTTCCATATTTTTTCACTTGGGTTACATTCGTAATAAGGTTTTTTGTTTTTACTTCGTTTTCACCGTGAAGTGAAAACCGTTATATGCCCCACTGTGGACTGAAAATTACGTCGAATTCAGACCGCGTTGCAGGGTTCGAACGCAGAAGACAAGCATTTTTTCAGCTGCAGTTGAAAATGGTTGATAGTGCTTACAGTGAATATAACGACCTGCAAAATCGCGTATACGATCTGAACACCAGTGAAGAAGTGCGTTGTGCAGAAGAGATGAAGTTCACCGAGTTTGAAACGCTGTACAGTGGACTTTTTGTGCAGTTTACGAAACGCATTGATGCTGTTACGAGAAACGAAATAGCGCCGATGATTGCACAGCCGCACAGTGGTCGGAAAAGCCTTTTTTCAGGGCGAAATTAATAACTCCTAAGGGTTACGTTTCCGAATCATGGTGTCTTCTACAATGTTGTATCTGAACAAGTTGTCCATCTTGTGGTGATAATTTGGTAGTTCCATGTTGCTTGGTAGTTCCATGTAGTTGATGTTGCTAACTTTTGAAAGAAAAACAATAGAAGGGTAATGTCAACAGCAAGTTTGTAGAAAATATAATTTTAAGCAACTTTGTTTCAGACACCATTTTTCTATCTCTTCATTCGACCATGATAGAGCTATTTTTTCTGCTTTATATCAGGGTGTCTATTAAAAACGAGTTTTTTCATTATAACTTTTTTGTTTCTCATTTTAGGATTAAGTGATCTTAAATCAAAATATATATACTGTTATAACGCACGTTTTTGCTGAACAAAATTTTTTAATACTGCTTGTGAATCAAAAGTTACGAGTAATTTTAGCTAAAAAAATGCGTTTTTTCTTTTCGCCCTTATGATTATTTAGGCGAGAATAGGCCAAAAAATCATCAAATTCTTGTTTTAATGGGTATTAAGGAACAAAATGCTTTATAAATGAGCCCGGGTACTTCTGGGGAACACAAGCGGGGACTGCTTAAAATCGGCCATTTTTTTCGTTAAAATTACCCCTAACTTTTGAACAATAAAATATACTTATACACTTAGTTCAGCAAAAACTTGTGTCATATTTTTCCCTACACTCTACACCGAAGATTATTTTTTCCTAAGAATTGAAACTAAAAAGTTAGAATAAAAAAACTGATTTTTTAGGGACACCCTAATGTACTCCAGCAAAATAGCTTCGAACTATAGCTGTGCATTCGCTTCAGTCGTGAATGAACAGCATGTAGCGTGTTATATTGGCTTAGCAACAGTTTGGAACTACCAAATTATCACCACAAGATGGACAACTTGTTCATATACAACATTGTAGAAGACACCATGATTCGGAAACGTAACCCTTAGGAGTTATTAATTTCGCCCTGAAAAAAGACTTTTCCGAGCACTGTGAGCCGGTACAACCAGTGAACAACTTGCCACACATTCCTCTGTTAAAGGCACCGTTCCCCACCTTTGGCGGCAATTATGAAAATTGGTTTGCGTTCAAGAAAATGTGCCAAAGGTGCAAAGTGTATGTGAAGATCAGTCGTAGTAACCAGGCATCAGTGGATATTGTGAAACAAGTGCGTTCCCCTGGGAAAACTGACTCGGAAAAGCACAGTCTTGTTACTACGAGTGCAAAGAGCTCGTACTATAATGGTGACCATGATCTATGGAAGTGTGATGCGTTCAAAAGAGTGAGTCTGAGTGAAAGATACACTTCCCTTCGGAAGAGTGGTTCCTGTGTTAATTGTTTGCAACGCGGCCATATAACAGGAGAGTGTAAGTCAGAACGTTCGTGTAAACGGTGCGGTAAACGACATCACACCTGCCTACATCCAGCTGATTCTCAATCCGGAGAACCATCGTTGCTGCAATCGAGCGGTGATCTGAAATAAAATAATGTGACGACAAATGCCACTTCTTCGGCGTCGAGAAACAACGGATCAGTTCTTTGCTCGAACGTAGAAACTGGTCAAGATACTCTGCTGGTTACGGCAGTTGCGTTGATTTGAGGTGCAGGCAAGTGACTAGTGAAATGCTGAGCAGTGTTAGATACTGCTTCGCATAAGCATTTCATCACGGAAGCATTGGTATCGAAATTAGGATTGAAGCAAAAACGTGCCAACTACACGATTCTAGGATTTGGTGGCAACGCAAGGATCAAATCGACAGTGAACGAATATGAATCGCCTTGCTTGAAGTTCCTGGTAGTCAAAAAGATTACGGGCGACCTTCCGATGCGGCCATTCTAAGCAGAGCAGCTGAATATTCCGGAAAACATCGCACTTGCTAATCCAGATTTCAACGTACCCGGTCAGGTAGGCATCCTGATAGGATCGAGTCTTTTCTTCAAGTTGATTAAACACGGTCAGTTGCACTTGGATGAACATTTGCCGGCAGTGCAGGAGACGTCGCTTTGTTGGATTGTGAGCGGTTTAATCCCAACCAGCCAACTGGACTTATGTGATTCGCTCTGTACGATGGTAATTGATGATGATATCTAAGTTACTAAGTAAGTTGCTTGAAAGTTTTTGGTATTTCGATTTCTATGACGAAGCGTTTCTTCGAGAGCATTCTTCAGAAGGTGTTTGCGTTGCACATTTCCTCGAAACGTATCGCCGGGGTGAACACGGATGATTTTTCCACCAGGCGAAGGAGCAGCTGGGCGATTCTGCGAGCATGGCCAGAAAAAGGTTTTTGGCTGTAGATCGAAAACTGGAGAAGAATCCGAACCTGAAAGAGCAATACGTTGCTTTATGCGGAAATATGAAGAACTAGGGCACAATCGATGCTTGCTACGTGCCCCACCATTGCATTTTAAAGTCAACTAGTACAACCAAGTTGCGGGTGGCGTTTGATGGCTCTTCTGAATCGTCTACCGAAGTGTCCATCAACAAAGCACAAATGGTTGGTCCGACTGTTCGACTGTACGACCAAAACGATTTGGTCTCGATTCACCTGAAATCTCGAACGTTCCAGTATGATGTGACTGCAGATATTCCAAAAATGTACAGGCAGGTATGTGTGCTCTACTGCTGTCTCGCCTTACCGTGAAGCTAATGGATGCCATGGAAATGAATTTCTCGTCCGTGGTATTGTGGAGTGACCTCAGATAACGCTGTGTTGATCAAGAAGTCTCCTGAATCGTTGAAGATTTTCAAGAGACGTACAACCGAATCCAATTGCGGAGTCAGGAAGCTTGGTGAACAGGACGACGCTCCACCTTCGGTATCGGAGGAAACTATTCTGGAGATGCGAGGAATCGTTCTTCTCAACTTGAACGTCTGCAGCAGAATGAAAATAATTGACAACATCAGCTGATTTTCGATAATGCAACGAGTAATGACCTACGTAATTTGTTTTACGGACTGCATCAGAAGTGGAAGAATGCAACTCTTCAAATGACTGCCGAC